>JAVJIF010022690.1:0-90113 GCA_038442645.1 Agave tequilana
ATAAAATTCATATGGAACCAAGACCAAATGAAACTTATTTTTGTCATGTAAAATATTCTCTCCACTTTTGTCATACATCAAAAAGGTTATGAAAAACATGTCTATTCAATAATACAAACATTAAGTCTCCACAAATAAACGAAAATCTAGCAAAATCAAGAGGTCTAGTGAAAATATCGGCTAGTGTAAATCCGTGGAAACATAATCAATATCTATATCACCTTTCTCAAAATGATCTCTAAGAAAGTGATATCTAATCTCAATGTGCTTGGTCTTACTATATTGATTTGCATTTTTGGTCATGTGTATAGTACTAGTATTATCACAAAATTTTTTATATGAGCAAGTGCAAATCAAAATCAAGGAGAGTATGTTCATCCAAGGACTTGGCACTTGTGCACAACAAGCCCCCGCGGCAACATACTCGCTCGGCGGTTGAGAGAGCTACGGAATTTTGTTTCTAGAGGACCATGAAACAAGACAATTACCAAGAAATTGACATGTCCCACTAGTACTCTTTCTATCTACTCTACAACCCGCATAGTTGCATCCGAATAGCTAGTCATTGAAAAATCTTTGTTTTCGGATACCAAAAGACCCATTCCAATAGTGCCCTTAATAAACGAATAATGCGTTTTACCGCAATAAGATGAGACTCTTTAGGACACGATTGAAATCTAGCACAAAGACACACACTAAACATGATATCCGGCCTACTTGCCGTCAAATATAAAAGACTTCCTATCATGCTTCTATATAATTTAATATCAAACATTTTACCTTGTTCGTCCTTATCAAGCTTGGTTGTGTTGCCATTGGAGTGTTGCAAGCCTTTGATCCTTCAAGCCCAACTTCTTTACTAGCTCTTTGCGTAACTTGCTTGGTTAATGAAGGTTCCGTCTTGCAATTGCTTGATTTGAAGTCCAAGGAAGAAATTTAGCTCACCCATGGAAGACATTTCAAATTCTAGTTGCATTACCTTCTCAAAAATCCTTGCATAAAAAGCTCATTAGTAGATCCAAAAATTATATCATCAACATAAATTTGCACAATTAAAATATCATTATCAACATGCTTAGTAAAAAAGAGTTGTGTCTACTTTGCCTTTAATAAAATCATTGAAATGAGAAAACTAGAAAGCCTTTCATACCAAGCTCTTGGAGCTTGTTTCAATCCATACAAAGCTTTATCAAGTTTAAAAACAAAATCGGGATGAACATGATCAATAAAACCGGGAGGTTGAGAAAACATAAACTTCTTCATTAATAAAAACCATTCAAAAATGCACTTTTACATCCATTTGAAAAAGTTTAAAATTTTTAAAACATGCAAAAGCTAATGTCACGTATGGCTTCAAGCCGTGCTTACGGGTGCAAAGGTCTCCTCAAAGTCAATTCCCTCAACTTGAGTGTAACCTTGGGCCACTAACCTAGCTTTATTCCTAATGACATTTCGGACTCATCCATCTTGTTTCTAAAGATCCACTTAGTACCAATTATTGGTCTATCGTGGGGCTTAGGAACAAGGTGCCAAACTTGGTTGCGCTCAAATTGATTGAGTTCCTCTTGCATGGCAAGCAACCAATATGGGTCCGTCTCGGCTTCGAGAATGCCCTTGGGTTCAAAATGAGAAATGAAAGCAAAGTTACCACATAGGTCATGGAGTTTGGAGCGCGTTGTGACTCCTTTAGATGCATCACCCAAGATGAGCTCTTAGGATGATTTGTAGCGTATCTCCAAGCTTTAGGAAGCGGTTGAGTGCTTTCCTCTTATCCTCTTGAACTTCACCAATAGGGTCTAGCTTTTCTTCTTGAGCGGGTGAGTCCTTCAAGGATAGTCTCTCCATGTCTTCACCTAATGGTTCAATCTCTACAACATTCTCAATAACCACATTAGATTCTTCAAATTTAACATGCATGGTTTCTTCTATGGTTAAGAGTAGATCTATTGAAAACTCTATATGCTTTGCTAGTAGAGGAATATCCAACAAAGATAGCCTCATAAGCCTTAGCATCAAATTACCCAAATTATCCTTAGTATTCAAAACAAAACACTTGCATCCAAAAACTTTAAAATATGCAACATTTGGTTTTCTAGAATGATACATTTCAAAAGAAGTTTTGAAGAATTTTGCATAAATAAATACGATTCGATATATAGCATGCGGTGTTTACGGCCTCGGCCCATAAATATTAGGGAGGTCATATTCACTTATCATTGTCTAGCCATCTCTTGAAGTGTTCTATTTTCCTTTCTACAAACTCCATTTTGTTGTGGAGTTCTAGGACAAGACATTTCATGCTAATTCCCTTTTCATCACAATAAGTCATGAAGAGTTGGTTAACAAACTCACCACCTCTATCACTCCTTATTCTCAAAATCGGAAAACCCTTTTGTTTTTCAACTCTTTTCAAAAAATTTTAAAATGAGAAAAAGTTTGATCTTTATTTTGTAAAAAGAAAACCCAGTAAACGGGAGAAATCATCAACCAAACAAATGCAAATCTACTTCCATTAAACTCTTAGTTTTAGTTGGTCCAAAAAGATCCATATGAATTAATTCTAAAGGCCTAGTTGACATGATATCCTGATTGGTTAAAGGAAGACTTGGTTTGTTTCCCAAGTTGGCACGCACTACAAATGCGGTCTTCTCAAAATTCAAGCAAGGTATACCCTTCACCAATTCCTTTGAATTAATCCTAGAGATATGGTCAAAAGATGCATGTCCTAATCTTCTATGCCAAAGCCAAGAATTTTCATCAAAGCATTTAAGCATTTAGTAGAACAATCTAAATTAAGCATGTCAATAATATAAACATTATTATCACGAAAACCGGTGAGAATACAAACATCGGATTTAACATCAAAAATCTTACAAGAAGCATCATCAAAAACAACTTTAAGTCCACGATCACAAAGTTGACTAATGCTAAGCAAATTATGTTTTAACCATCTACTAAAACAACATTCTCAATAATAGGAGATGCACCAATTTGAATGTTACCTATACCGATGATAGTTCCTTTGGAGTCATCCCCGAAGGTGACGGTGCCACCTTCCATGTACCTGATAGGGTTGTGAAGTTGTTGATGTCCCATGTCATGTGTCTTGAACAACCACTATCAAGGTACCACCGCTCCCTACGTCTTGGAGCTTTGGTGTGTACCTACATCAAACAATTTAAGACTTGATTTTGGTACCCACATTTTCTTGGGTCCTCTAGGGTTAGTGTCATGAACCCAAACAAGATTATTTGTTCTATTTAGTTGATCATAGCAAAATTTAGCTAAATGTCCATTTTACCACAATATGTGCATCTATACACTCTACCATATTTAAAAGCATAGTGAGTGTGTGATTTGTGAGCATGGGCATTGTGAGCATGAACATGAGACGTGTTAGGTGTAGTGTGAGCATGAGGAATCTTAGCATGAGATGTGTGCTTTTTAGAAAATTTCTTCAAGTTTCTTAGTATTAAAGGCACAATCTTTTAAAACTTTTTCAAAGTCATTCATGGATTTAAAAGAAGAAATTTCTTTTTCATCAATAATAGGAGATTTTGCCTTACAAGTACTCTTGTAGGCACAAAATTCTTTTTGCATGGAAATGAAATTAGAAGAAATATCATCTTTTTCTTTAGAAACAATGGCGAGTTGATTCTTAAGAAAAGCAACTTCTTTTTGTAATTTTAATGCATTCAAGTTTCTTGTTATCATAAGTTTCAGAAAGTTCTACAAAAGCATGCACTAGAACTTCCTTACTTACATCATCATCTTCATCATCAAGGGATTGAGGGGTTACCTTGGGTGTGTTTGCCATGAAACACATATTAGCTTGATCCACCTCCTCTTCGGACTCGCTTTCCGAATCCCACGTAGCTTTGTAGGCTTCTTTTCCTCCGGCTTCTTTGGCTTGAAGGAGGAAGTCATTTCTTCTTGAACTCCGGACAATCCGCCATGATATGTCCGGGTTTGCGGCAATTATAGCAAATGATCCTCCGCTCTTTTTGCCTTCGAATTTTCTCCGGAAGTTGAACTTGTTCTTTCGGTACAACCTCTTGACATTCCGCACAAGTAGAGTTAGCTCCTCATCTCTCTTCGTCTTCATCATCGTCATCATTGGTGGATGAAGTCTTGAAGGCTATGGATTTCTTCTTTGAAGTAGTGGCTTCTTCTCTTGCCTTCTTCTCCATCTCAGGGTCTTTAGGTTCCAATGAGACTAATGATGTCCATCTCGTCCTTGTCGTTCAACTCCTTTAAGGTGGTGGCCTTGATCTCCCATGAAGAAGGAAGAGCCCGTATTACTTTGCGCACCTTTTGATCGTTGGAGATGACATCACCTAATGAAGAAAGACCATTTGTAATTTTAGTGAAACGAGTAATCATACAATCAATGGATTCATCATCAAGCATTTTAAATGATCATATTGAGACCTCAAGAGATCTATCTTAGCTCTCTTGACTTGTGAAGTCCCTTCATGTGTGACCAATAAGTGTTGCCAAATCTCATAGGCGGATTGGCAATGAATTACCCGTGTAAGGTCATCCTCATTCAAGGCGGTTAATAGGGAGTTTTGGGCTTTGGAGTTAGCCTCATATTCTCTAAAGTTGAAGTCGGTCCAAGTGCTCTCATCACTATCGGGTGCTACATAGGGTTTAGTCAAGGACTTGGCCTAAGCTACCCAAAGATTGCAAAAATATAGTCATCCTAACCTTCCAAATTGGGAAATTTAGTCCATCAAATTTAGGAGGGGTTTGATGTTATCGGCCATGTTTACTAGTGTATGAATGGATGAATGAAAATGTTGATTAGCAATATTTTAAGGATCTCTCTATGGATGTTAAGCCAAACCTAGAGTCCAAGCTCTGATACCAATTGAAAAGTCACCTAGAGGGGGGGTGAATAGGTGACAATGCTAATCAAAGGGCAAATAAAAATTAAAGCTACTACAATTACAAACAAGAATCACAAGATGAATGCAAGCAAGTAAGTATGACAATGAATATGATGAGCAAGTAATAAGTGCAATCAAAGTAGAGTAAGAATTGCAAGAATGTAAACCAATCGCAAACACAAGGATATGTTATCGAGGTTCGAGCACCCAGCTCTACTCCCCGCCTTCCCCAGAAGGATTCCGACCACTTCCACTATCACAAAGATCTTAAATACAATGGAGTACCCAACTCCTACAATCTCAAGAACAAGTAATTTCCTTGGTAGTCAAAAGACCACAAACTCTCTTTCAAATATCTCTTCCCTTACAAAGGTCCTTAGAGAATATTGAGTAGGAATGAAGCTCTTGTTGTAAGTGAAGAAAGAAATTAAATCAGAGAGTATTTGAAAAACCTTCAGAAAATCAGTGAGAATTCAGCACAAAAACCAAGAAACAAGTCTCTTTGAAAGCCTTAAACTTTTGAATTTTCTAGCAAAAATTGTTGTTACAAATCTCTCCCCAAACACCCTATTTATAGGAGAGGGCTAGGGTTTAGGGATAAAACATAATTACTGATGTTTAGGAGGTAATTAGATCAAAATATATCTTAAATGAATTTTTAAACACAAAAGACAAAAATAAACAGCTCACTAAAAATCTGCCCGTTACTGTTCAACGGACACATCGGTCGACTGGGCCGGTCGACCGGTAGATCAAAAATTTGACCGTTATAGGCAGCGGTGTCGACCGACCCGGTCGACTGATAAAACCTGTGAGCAAAAAACAATATCTCGGTCGACCGCCCCGGTCGACTGGCAGACGTGCACATCGATACGTGCCTCTGCCAGGACTGCGGTCGACTGGTCCGGTCGACCGGACCAGACTGACACAGACTCGGTCGACTGTCCCGGTCGACCAGATCAGGTCAAAAATCGATTTTAAGAAAGAAAACCAAGAGGATTTTGATTTTAACAAAAATACTTTTGAACAGGAAATAGAATTAAACATAAAGATGTATTTGTAGGCAAAAACTTGTATGCAAAATATTTTTGTATAATTTATGAGAAATTATTTTGGAATGAGCATGTGCGCAAAAACGTGTGTGATAGAGCTTCAAAACCTATCCACTATTCTTTAAAATACTATAAACTGAAAAAACAATTACATGAAGACTTCTTGAGCTATCTTCAAGTCTTTGAGCCATCCAATGCCTGCTAGTGCCTTCTCTTCTATGATCCTTCCTTGATGTGCAATATGCCTTCCTTACTTTGTGGAAACTTAGAAGTTCTTGCAATAGCTAAGCGAATGGTCTCTAAACATGGTACAAACCTGAAACTTATCTTAACAAACTTATTAGTACCAAATAGCTCATATTTGGTTTGTCATCATCAAAACATAAAACAATTGGAGAGTGTAACCTCTTGGGCCAACAAAGGTACATTTGCATAGCATATAGTATAAGAACACTTTTGAATTGTTTATATTGCTTAAGTGTTTTTTTTCATATACATGACACGTTACACTAAACTGAATTAAGGCTTATCCTATAAATAAATAAGGTGAGAAGTCATTACCCTCCCTTAGCATTAAACTATCTCCTCACTCACTAACCTATCTAACTTACTGACTAACCTATCTTAACTTAAAACTGAGTAAACGTTGGCCTAAGGACATCTCGGATTCAATGAGAGACTGACCGAGAGAGGGAAGTAGTTAGAATTTGACTCTTGTCAAATGGTGTCAAAGGTTGGGGATTGAGAGGTGAAACTCAAATAACAGTAGTTTAGCATAATTAGGCATGTTACTTAGGCTAGATTTTTCTTTTTTTTTTGTTTGATTGTTTGTTATTTTGTTTGTTTTAATTTTTGACATCTTAGTGATATGGATTACAATTACAATTATTCCAATATATATAGTAATCATACTTCACCCAGCCTCTTTTGACTCAGATATTACCAACCTGACAATTCATAACTTTAACCAACCATGTATGCCAGATTGGTCTTATCCGAATTAATATACGTCTTAGTCTCGATATTATGAACAAAACTAGAACAATTATCACCACTCTTCACCAACTCAGTGAATACAAGTCTCCCGAGTCATTCTATCAACCACCTTACCGACATACCTCTTTTCTAGAACAACCAATAGAGAAAAAATCTGATTTCGAAAAGAGGATGGATGCCTTGAACGACAAACTTCTAGACGCTTTGCATGAGTCCGAGCGATAAGTTCAAAACTTAACGGACTTACATTCTCATCAAAATTTTCAAATCCAAGATCCTTACTCCATTTTTCAAGTCCCACAATAAGAAGAAGAAAACTATGACTTAGACAAGACTATGACATCTATGATTCAGTCTCAAAATGGTTATATTCAGTCCCAAAATGATTCTTTCAATAGGTTAGAAGAACAAATGGGTCATTTAGTCAAAACAGTTAATGATAGGAATGATGAAACTCTCTCTAACCAATTTTTGACCATTCCCGATTCCCCTAACCATATGATAGGATCCAAGAATCATGGTGTCTTGAAGATTTTAACTAAGATTAAATTCCACCATAACATATTGAAGTTGACCAATCCCAAACCTTAGACAAATTGGCAAGTTTTTATTTCAAGAAAATTGAGCTTGAATATAAATGTAACCTGATCCACAACTTTGTGATTCAATTCCAGTTTTTAAATCCATATTGACTCTGATATCTTACCCAATTTGGACTCATTTCTCAAGCCAACATTGATTTCTATACCTATAGATTTTGAAATTGAACCACCAATTTTAGAAAGTCACATTCCATTGATGGGAAGAGAATGTGAATTTCAACTCTTTGATTTGGACTCAACTCCTAAACCGAAACTGATTCTTGAAACTAAACTTGATTTGAGTCATATCCCGAGTCAGTGTTGGTTCCCGTTTACATTCCACAAAATCACATTCTATTGTTTGACCAAAGTATAGACCATAATGACTCAGTGATGATTTTTCAAGATGTCATATAAAGGGAATGATTTTCATGATAGGATCATGCATGATCCTATTCATATTAGGGATTGTAAATATGTAAATAAGAAAGAGGTCATCCAAGATAGGTTCTATATAATCCACAATATTTAGATTGGGTAGCAAGCTTGGGCCCAATCCGACCACCACCAGAACCACCACCTTGAGATAACATGTTTCCTTCTCTTTCTTCTTTTTTATGCATATGTATTCATTCATACATTGTGGACAATGCATGAGATAGGTGTGGGGAAGGTCTAACATAACATAAGTTTTCTTTTTATTTATAAAAAAAATTAAATATTTTCTTACTTTAAAAACTTTTAAAAAGAGAAACAATATTTTGACCTATTTTTGTAAGAAATTAAGTTAATTTTAAGGAATAGGAGAATCATAATTAAGATTTCTTATACTTGGTCAAATAAGATTATTTGTTTGATTCTAAGATTAGGAAGAAAAATGAAAAAAGTAATTTAGTATTGATTTTACCTTGATGAATATGCATACTTTATACACTTACATACTTAGGGTTCAAAAAAATGATTCTTATGTCTTATAATAAAAAAGATAGAAAAAGAAAAAGAAAATATATATATATATATATATATATCTCAAAAATCCTCCGATTAAGCTGGGTATTTGTGCCTCATAAACATAAGTATTCACGCCTAAAAGTGGTCCATGTAATTAATATAAGGTTTGTGGCCTTTTTTGCTCGAGTCCTTAAGTCCTTGGGGTGTTTTCTCACCTGGAGCCTTAAGACCATCCAGTGTGAGAGTCACCGACCTAAGGCTCGTTACATGGGCAGATTAGAAAACCTAATAAAACTAATGGATAATACCACCAAAAATATGAAAAATAAGAGATAAGAGTTAGAGTTGAAGAACCCCGAGTTAAAAATTTCTCAGTCACAAAGGTGCATAATGACTTAAGGTAAAATAATAGACTAGATGAGAAATACAGTTGACTTCTTACCTTAATTAATAATAAGTTTTTAAATAGAGACTAAGTTTAGGAAAAAAGTCAGTTTTCCTATAACTTATAGATTATTTGAATTTTTTACAACAAATACTTCAAATATTTTCTCATCATTTCAAAATATGTTTCCAAAATACTAACACTTTATTTTCTCTTTTTTATAGATTTTGTTGGTGTAATCCACTGAAAACTCTCACGAGACAAAACTCGTCCTCTAGGGGTAACCTAGAGATTTAACGGCTTATTGCACATGCTAAGTGCAACGTGATTCCTACGAAAGTGTGTTAAATTAATTTTCTTTGTTTTGCTCAAGGACGAGTAAAAGATAGGTGTGGGAGTGTGATCATACATATATATTACATTATTTATTAGTATATTTCTAAACTTATCTTTTAATAAATCTGCTAATCACCTTATCTTAATGTTTAATTCATGCAAGATATGATTAATAAAGGGAGAGAAGATAATAACAAATAAATATCACTTAAATCAAATTTATGTGGATCTATTGGTTAGCCGAAGATCATCACAAATTTAATTCAACTAAATTAGATTTAATTAAATTTATTTTATTAGCATCAAGGAGATAGAGGCAAATCCAGAAGTCCAAAGGCAACCTATCAATATACAAAGGGATATCTAAAAGATTGGAATGTATATTTAGAAGATTCAGAGAGATAAGACACAATCTAACTGAAAATCAAGGGATAAAAATAAAATTTATCTCCAACCTTATCAGAAGATTTTTTCCGTTGGGCAAGAAATTTTGCCCCTAACTTCATACGCTCTCCCTTATCCAGTTTTGATATAAATACTTAAATTTCTGAAGGCAAAAGAGCACTGCTCCAACAGAGAGAGGTTAGGCTAAGTTTTTACTTTAGTTTAGTTTAGGACTTTGTTTTGCTTTTAATGTAATTTTCAGATTTATTTATTTAACTTGGAGGAAGAAGAGTTTCATGAGAGAATGAGAATGAGCTTGTACTAAGAGTGACACTAGTGTAAATATTCTTCTTTTCTTTCTTTATTACTTTATTGAATCTAAAGATGCATTTTATTTATGTTTTATGTTCTCTTTTTATTTTTCTTCTTTTTGGTTTTGATGATAATCCAAGTCCGTCGAATAACATCGGTATTGCCTCCTTTGCGAGTGCCACCGATAGCTTATGACGAAAGATTCCTCCTTAAATTTTGTATCATTTCATGCTTGCTCGTCGAAGTTCTTGATGATGTAATGTAGATGGAGGACTGAGTTCGATCATATGGGTTATGAGCTGATCGCATCTAAATCAAGGTAAATGCGCTAACTGAAAGTACACCTAGAGGGGGTGAATAGGTGTACGGCTAATCTATGAACAATAATGCGGAAATTAAACTTAATTGCAACACACTTAGTGTAACCAACGAGTGTAGCCGAATTTTCGGTGAAGGGCTCTGGACTAACTCCTCTTGATTCCTCTGAATAAGAGTTGAGGTGCTATATGAAGCTCTCGTGGTTAAACACAAGTGAGGCACACAAACAAATACAACCAAGCATATAAGTATGAATGAGCAATATGAATGATGCAAGGCATAATGTAAGAGAGAGAGTTATAGGAACCTCCACTGAGGATTTTTGGGCAATACAATAACCGGGAGTACACAACTCCTCTCTCAAATACAACACAACCTCTACACTTAGAGGCTAGGTACAAAGCCACCAAAATATCAACCTCACAATAGAGGGATAGGCACAAAGCCAAACAACAATCTCCTCTCACTAGAGGGATAGGGCACAAAGCCACCACTCCAATAATCATCCTCTACACAAGAGGGATATCACAAATAAGGAGGGTTTACAACTTGGTGATCACAAAGACCACAAACAACTTTTTTTCCCACAAAAACAAGGATCCTAATAGATAGGATAAAATGATAAGCTCAAGTGTGAGAAATAAAGAGTTTGGAAATCAAAATCACAAAGAAAAACTCTTGGGAAAACTTCTAGAATAGATATGGAATGAAGATCAAAAATCAATCCCAAAGACTTCTCCTTTCTTGATTTTTCCAACCCTTTAAAACAAATAAAGATAAAATCTTTTGGCTTAAAGACTCTTTTGAAAACTTGTGTTAAAACACAAGAGAGAATGGAAATTTTAGCTCTTAAAATTCTTGTTGAAAAACCAACTCAAATGGGGTATATATTGCCCCATAAAAATTCTGCCCGTTGGCAGCTGACAAGGTCAGTTTTGACCTTCCGGTCGATCGGCCAACGGTCAAAAAATTGACCGTTGAGCCCGTCCGGTCGACCGCCCGGTTGACTGTGCCCAGAACCAGAGAGCAACGGCTCTCTGGCCCGTCGACCGCCCGGTCGACCGGGCCAACCCGAGAGTGGGCTGACTTCAGTCGGTCGACCGCTCGGTCGACCGGCCAAGCACACTGGCCTTTGTGAACGTTTTGTGCACATCGGTCGACCGGTCCGGTCAACCGACTACTGGTCCGATCGATCGTCCCAGTCGACCGCCAGAGCCTGGCAGGATAAAAAATAGGATTCAAAAACTGGTTTTTTTATTATCAAATAAATCCATAAAATCTCATAAATTTCACAAAAAATCAGTTCATGTTATATATTTGAAATACAAACATGTTTGAGTAAAAATCAAACCATGTTACAAACATTTTGAACCATTTTTGTGACTTAATTTTGCCGAAAACCAAAATCCGTATTTCCAAAACTTGGATTTTTGAAATAGAAAACCGTTTTCTCCAAAACACTTGCAAAATACAAAAACATGATATTTAAACAACTTTGAAGCATGTTGTATATGGATAGAATCTAATATACATGAAAGAGATATATATCAATGTTTTTGACTTTAATTCCGAAAACAAGTTTTGTTTAAATACAAAACCCAAATACATGAATAGGTTATCAAAATAAGTTATTCTAAGAATATGAAGTATACATGTATATAGATCAAGTCTAATATACATTAAACTATGTAAAATTGTTTTGATTCTATCTATTCATGAAAACCAAGATTGGTTAAACCAAAAACGAAAACCAAAACATGGAACTTAAACAAGTGTGTGTGTGTGTTGTGAACTTGAGCATATCACACTATCTAATCTTAACAATGGATCTAAACTAATTATTCTAAAATAAACCGAGGTCTTCTTGTAGAGTGTCGTCTCCAAGTCGACTCGATCCAAACGTAATCCACCGAGCTTGACTCCAAAAGAGTGCTAGATATGAACTTGACGCTCGGGCTCTTGAATCACCATGTGAAAGCTCCAAAACACCTTTATTGAAGCTAATCACTTACTAATATCTTGGTTAAATATCTGAAACTAAATATCACAAGATTATTAGTAAACTATAACTACATGAGTTAATCATTATCAAAACTAGAGTGGAAGGCCTCTGGGCCAACAATCTCCCCCTTTTTGATGATGACAAAACTCATGGAGTTATATATGCATGGATTAAAGTTAAGCTTCAAAGAAGCTCCCCCTTAACTCATGCATAGCAATAAACAATAAGATATCAATGAATATTAAACATGAATATGCATAAACATGCATAAAATAATGAAATAAACATGCTTTTAATACCAAATTTTAAAATAAACATGTTCTAAAATAATTGCTCTTGATACCAATAAAACTTTCAATAAAAGCTCTTGATACCAATCAAATAAAAAACTCTTGATACCAACAAAACAAAAGCTCTTGATACCATCAATCAAAACAACAAAAATATGTTTCTTGATATCAATAATATTTACCAATAATAACTATGCTCTTGATACCAATATCTTTTGATACCAATAACAAACCAATATCAACAAAATATAAAACAAATATTTTTAATAAAAACTTTAAACATGCATATATGCTAAAATACTTCTCCCCCTTTTTGTCAATCATCAACAAAGGGGTTAAAGAAAAAAAATGTTCTCCCCCTTTTTGTCAGAAACAAAAAAATCAACAAAGGGGTACAAATAAAAGATACCAATTGAGAGATATATCAATTTAGCATGAAGGTATACAAAGAAACATAATGATATCAATTTAAGATACCAATAGAAAATAAACAAAATATGTACGTAATCTTGATCCCAAATAAGAATAATATCAATTTAATATTTTTGATATCAATATTGAAAATGAAACAAATACCAATTGAAAATACCAATTGAAAGTATTTTTCATTAAGAGCGTATGATACCAAAAAAAATCAATATCATTTTTCAAACATTTTTCAACATAAAGTGTGGGAGCAAGATACTAAATGTAAACAAAACCAATTGAAAGGTTAAATATGAATTTTCTCCCCCTTTATGAAATACCAAACAAAATGATGCATAAGCTTGTATAAGATACAAATTTAAATAATTGTCATTAAGGACTAAATCGAGCTTAGCATGGCTAAATTTGTGCTCAAAGATATAAAGATATAGTAAGCACAATCAAACCATAAATACATATATATGTATGGGAAATTGAATACCAATCAAAATTGATACTATTTGAAGTTTAATCATACATATATAAAATCATATATGAGTATACAAAAAGAATGTCAATAGTGATACCAATTGAAAAGATACAATGATATCAATTGAAACTAAAATGAGAATCAAGTGTATAACTCATACTTCCTACCACCCATTTCATGCACATATTTTAAATGGATTTTCAATAATGGGCATACAAGGCATGGTCGCCCAACCAACCGCCCTTTAAAGGGTAGGGGTTTTCAAAAATAAGTTTGAAAATATTAAACACATTTGAAAACTCTACCATATGAAGAATACGAACTAGTAATATAAAAAATTTGAAAACTAGTACGAAATCCTTCAAGTAAGGAATAAACAAAAAAATATATTTCATGAAACATGAAAATCACATGATCATCAAACACTCAAGGTCTATAAGCACATATATTTTCATGAAAAACAAATCATGAGTAAACAAAAATGATGTGAGTGTACAAGTATAATGTGAAATACAAAGTCATGAAAATAGGCAATTAAGCTCAAATACGAAATTCCTTAAAACATGAAAATCACCAAAACTAGAATTCTTCAGGTATATGTATGTCTTGTACAAACTAAAGTATACATACAAATCCAAACATGAACGAGTCCACAAAAGTATATGCATGAAGGCAAGTTGCTCAAGGATGTATATGTATAACTAATAGTTTAGACAAAATAGACATATACATGAAGTTTAACATAAACATGAAAATATGTCAAAAATAGAGAATACAAGTCAAAATGGATGAATCATCAAAACTAGGCTATACTAGTACATCTAATGGGTACAAATGAGTATTCAAGTACAAACATATATAATCTATTTGTGGCTCACTAGTTGTACAAGTATATATCCAAGTTTTAATAAAAACTAACATCTAAACATGTAATCAAAACATGAAGCATAGAAATCAAAACAAAACTTATATGATCATTATGTAAATGCACATGCATAGGTCTATGATATCCACAATAGCTAAACTAAAGTGAGAACACAAAATATGGGTCCATATAAACATGGGTGATCTCAAATACTAATCATGTATGTCATAGGACTAATAAACATGGCATATGATATAATGAGCATTAAAACATGACATGCTAAAAATCAACAATATGAAAAGCATGAAAACATGAATGGGAGTTTAGAGATCGTTATCAAAACCTATAGGGCATATCTCCATATCTCCAAACCAAGGTGGTCCTCCCACCAAACTCCCCTTGAAAGTAATGCATCCAAATTTGTCCTCTTTAAGCTCGGAACGCATCCACCTCAAGGCACCATCACTCTCACGTCATGTGAGAGCCCACACCTACATCAAATAAAATAGGAGTGGTCTTTGGTACCCATACTCTTTTGGGTCCATAGGGTTAGCTCCTTTCCTAACCCAAACAAACTTATTTGCTAAATTACATCATGTAGTCTATCATAACAAAACTTAGTAAGGTGGCCCTTACGTCCACAATGTGTACAAGTGTACACATGAGCATACATTGTGTGATGAGTGTGAATGTGAGGAGCATGTGTATGCCGTGTATGGTGTGCATGCAAAGATGGAACCTGCTTCTTTCGAAACATGGATTCCAAACGTGTATGGTTCATGGCACAATGGCTCAAAGTGGAGCCCAAACAATCCACACTCTTCTTAAGCATACAAATATCATTTTCAATCATAGAAGAAGAGGTGCATGCAATAGGTGAGTTAGAATGTGAAGCTACACTAACATAGCAAACATGTGAATCTAAGTCATTTTTCAAAGAAACATTTTCTTTAGAAATCAAATCCAAATCCTTTGAAATAGAAGCAATTTTGTTTTTCAAGGATTCATTCTCTTTTAAAACAAAATCAAGTTTTGAAGTTAAAGTCTCATTTTTCTTCAAAACATTTTCACAATCATTTTATTTTTCAAAATCTTGTTTTCATTTAGAGCAAGATCAAGTTGGGATTTAAGTGAGTCATGTTCACTTGAAATCTCACCCCTTTCTTGCAAAGCAATCTCAAGTCTAGAAGATAAATTTTTATTTTCTTCTTTTAATCCAAAGCTATCTTTTTTCAAAAGTTTATATTTTGAAATTAAATTTTCACAATTTTAGCTAGTTCATTATTTAAGGCATGTGCATCCATACACTCATTACAATAAGAACTAGTACTAACATCTAGTTGAGTATCCGAATGTACCTCAAGGGAGTCATTCCCTTGGACCATGAAGCAACGTTCGTCGGACTCGTCTCGACTAGATTTCCTCTTCATTGATAAGCGTTGGTAGCTCGGGAGATGTCAAAATGTTCCACACTGCAAAAGTGGAATCATAATGAGAAAACACATGTAAATATTTTTATCAAGAGATGCTCTAAGTGCCTTTAGGGCTTGTGCATTAGCCTCTATATGCTTGCTATCACTAAGGTAAGATTCCTTGGTAATGGCAAGGTAAACTTTGTAACCTAGAGCTTTTAAGTGGCAACTCATCATAACCTTTCATATATCAAGTCTAGAGATATCAAACACGGGAGGGACATCCATGAGTGCAAACTATATGTGTGCAAATGCAAATGCAAATGTAGATTAGCAAAACCAAGATCACACTCCTAGGTGGTTAAACCTAATATCAAGAGCGTAGGCTCGATACTAATTGAAAGTACACCTAGAGGGGGGTGAATAGGTGTACGACTAATCTATGAACAATAATGCGAAATTAAAACTTAATTGCAACACACTTAGTGTAACCAACAAGTGTAGCCGAATTCCCGGTGAAGGGCTCTGGACTAACTCCTCTTGATTCCTCTGAATAAGAGTTGAGGTGCTATATGAAACTCTCGTGGTTAAACACAAGTGAGGCACACAAACAAACACAACCAAGCATATAAGTATGAATGAGCAATATGAATGATGCAAGGCACAATGTAAGAGAGAGAGAGTTAGAGAAAGTGGATTAATCGCAAACACCAAGATATGTTTTGAGCTTCGAGCACACAGCTCTACGTCCCCGCCTTCACACAGAAGGATTTTCACTAACTCGTCCACACAGAACTTCCCACACAGGGAATCTCCACTGAGGATTTTTGGGCAATACAATAAACAGGAGTACACAACTCCTTTCTCAAATACAACACAACCTCTACACTTAGAGGCTAGGTACAAAGCCACCAAAATATCAACCTCACAATAGAGGGATAGGCACAAAACCCAACAACAATCTCCTCTCACTAGAGGGATAGGGCATAAAGTCACCACTCCAATAATCAACCTCTACACAATAGGGATATCACAAATAAGGAGGGTTTACAACTTGGTGATCAAAAAGACCACAAACAACTTCTTTTCCCACAAAAACAAGGATCCTAATAGATAGGATAGAATGATAAGCTCAAGTGTGAGAAATAAAGAGTTTGAAAATCAAAATCACAAAGAAAAACTCTTGGGAAAACTTCTAGAATAGATATGAAATGAAGATCAAAAACCAATCCCAAAGACTTCTCCTTTTCTTGATTTTTCCAACCCTTTAAAACAAATAAAGATAAAATCTTTTGGCTTAAAAACTCTTTTGAAAACTTGTGTTAAAACACTAGAGAGAATGAAAATTTTAGCTCTTAAAATTCTTGTTGAAAAACCAACTCAAATGGGGTATATATAGCCCCATAAAAATTCTGCCCGTTGGCAGCTGACAAGGTCAGTTTTGACCTTCCGGTCGACCGGCCGATCGACCGGCCAACGGTCAAAAGATCGACCGTTGAGCCCTCCGGTCGACCGCCCGGTCGACCGTGCCCAGAACCAGAGAGCAACGGCTCTCTGGCCGATCGACCGCCCGGTCGACCGGCCAACCCGAGAGTGGGCTGACTTCAGTCGGTCGACCGTTCGGTCGACCGGCCAAACACACTGGCCTTTGTGCACGTTTTGTGCACATCGGTCGACCGGTCTGGTCCACCGACTACTGGTCTGGTCGACCGTCCTGGTCGACCGCCAGAGCCTGGCAGGGCAAAAAATAGGATTCAAAAACTGGTTTTTTTATTATCAAATAAATCCCATAAAATCTCATAAATTTCACAAAAATTAGTTCATGTTATATCTTTGAAATACAAACATGTTTGAGTAAAAATCAAACCATGTTACAAACATTTTGAACTATTTTTGTGACTTACAAATTTTGCCGAAAACCAAAATCCGTATTTTCCAAAACTTGGATTTTTTAAAATGGAAAACCGTTTTCTCCAAAACACTTGCAAATACAAAAACATGATATTGATTGGGAAAAAAGGATAGTGTGGTAGATTGCACAAATATTCAATAAAGAAAGAAGGTTTAGAGTCAACCTTAGGTGCTTGATCACTCCACAATGTATTTAAAATGATTGATGTATCCTTTCCAAATCACCGTAGTAGCACAAGCTATACGGGTCGAATCCACAAGGAGAGCTCACGATGGAAGCTTTACGGTTTAATGTGAAGATAGAAAATGAAGATTCTTCTTTGTTTTAAAAGAATGCAAAAGACATGGAAAAAGAAATGAAAGAATTGGTGGTTGGTGTGTACATGAAATGAAAACTATGAAATAAAATGAAAAGAATCGAAGACAAGATTTGCTTTGGAATTAATACTAAAAGAATGAAAACTTGTAGAAGACTTTTAAATGAGAAAGGCCATGACTAGCTAACATTACTAACTTGCTAACTTACTAATCTCCGTTAGGGTGATGCTTGCCTCATGTTGATTCATCGGCATATATTTGTCTTGCGTGTTGGTCTAGTTACTTTCCCACTTGATTGAAGGGTAATCTACTTGGACTTGTCTTGTAGCCTCATTGATGTCATAGGCCTTCAAGATAGACTTTCAATGGTGGAATCAAAAGAGTTACCACTCAAGGGATGCTAAGGAAGAAGATACAATATTCATTAATTGAAGTAAAGAAGTTGTACAACAAATAGCATATGTTTGGTGATCCATCTCCATGTTCCATCAAGGCACTTGTTCTAAGACAAGGCTTTAAATGAGGCACACATGAATCATATGGAGAATTACAATAAGAGATTGCCAAGCATGAAAGTAACCCATCATCTTCATCATGGATAAAATAGACTCAACAATTGCAAGATGAAGTAATTGCATTCACCCAAGAGTTAGAAGTTAAGCAAGATTAGTTGTTAGCTAGTCATGTAGAAGAATTTAGCTACTAGCCATTACAAGAAAAGAAAAGCAATTCATGAATAAGAGTGCAATTGAAGTAAAGCTTGAAATGAAAGAATGCAAGTAAAGTATTAGAAAATGCTCAAGTAGAGAAAGGAGATTGGATTAAACCTTGCTTCACAAGTTGTCACACCTTGATTTACACAAGCTTTCTCTCTCTCACAATCTCTTTTTTTACAGAATTTCTAGGGAGGAAGAAGACTAAGAGAAACAAAACCTAGAGAAAAATCAAAATACAATTTCTTTCTCTATTCTCTCCTCTCTCCTCTGTCCTCTGATTTTTGCAAAGGCCCTGGTGGTGTATTTATAGCTTCAGAGAGAAGCCTCTGGAACCCAGGTTGTTGGAGAAAATTCCGGGCTCAACAGCCTTGTAACTGCCGCAGATCTGCGGCAGTTGCTGTGGATATGCGGCAGTTACAAGGCCGTTGAGGCCGAGATTTCTGTTGCGCGTATCTCGTAGGTTGTTAGCCACGTGGTCCTTCTGGAAGTTTGAATTGGCGCGTGGATTTCTCCAGATCCTGACCTCAACTTTTGGGCTCTCTTTTGGGCTTTGATTTATTTTCCTTTAATTTTTGATAATTAAAGGGATTTTGGGCCTTTTCTCAATTAGAATATGGACCTGCAAAAATAGAGAGAGAAGGATTAAAAATCACATTTTTATTTGCAATATGCATGGTATGGATGTGGTAAAATATGCAAAAAATGAATAACAATCACACCCCCATACCTAGCTTTTGCTCGTCCTCGAGCAAAAAAGAAAGAAAAAGAAAATTCTAACTAGATTATTACACCACTTTCGTAGGTGACACGATTGCACTGAGCACGTGCAACAAGCCGTTAAACCTCTAGATTACCCTAGAGGAGGAGTGTTGTCTCCTGAGGGTTTTCAGCGGATTGCACCCACAAAATCCATAAAGAAAAATAAAAGGGTTAGTGAAAATTTTGATCCATGTTTTAAAGATTCTCACTTAAGTTATAGGTTTTAGGTTACCCTAAACTTGTCATTCCTTTTATAAGCGTCTATTTGGAGTTTTGTTTTCATCTTAGGTTAAGTTTTTAGGGAAAAGATCAAAATCGGATTTTGCATCAATCCTAGGATATATACATCTATAAATATGAAGGATCTTTCTTAGACTAAGTTCATTTATTTACTAATATATATAACATATTTTTTTTATACGATATTTATTTATTTACATTTCCTTAGCATCCTTAGGCTTTCTAGTTTACCCTTGTAATGAGTCTCTTACCGATGACTCCCAAACCAGACGGTCTTAGGGCACCAGATGAGAAAACATCCCTAGGGTTCGATGACTCGAGTAAAAAAGGCCACGAAGGAATTTAAGGACTTAACCACCTTTAGGCGTGATTAGCAATGCTTCTTGAGGCACGACTAACCAGCTTAATTAGTGGCTAAGTAATTATTATTTATTTATATACATATTTATTTTTTTTCTATATTTTTTTTTATTATATATATATGTAAATAAAGTCACAAAGTCTTTGATTAATCCTTCAATATGTTTAATGTATATATCCTAAAGAAAGAATTAAAATCTAGTAATTTTTCTAATCCTTTATTACTTAACCTAAAAATCTAACAAAACTCCTCTTTTCGACTTATAATTAGAAATCTTAGTTTAGAGCTTCCTTAATCACTAAAGTTAATTTGATTCTTTAAACATGGATCAAGAATTTCCCTTTTTTTTATTTTTTTTATTTTTTTTTATATTTTTTTCTAAAAAAAAGTAAAATCTAACAAGAAAATAGAAAATCTATAAAGAAAGGTAAAATCTAAAAGAAAATAAAACCTAAAAAGAAAGTGAAAATCCTAAAAATAAAATAAAAAGCCTAGAAAGAAAATGAAAAATCCTAGGTTAGCATCTACCCCCCCCCCCATACCTATCTCATGCATTGTCCCCAATGTATGCAAGATGAAATGATGCAGGAAATAGGTAAAGGTATGAAGCTACTCCCTCCGTCGCTTTGGACCAGCAGTGGTGCTAGGTCCAGCCGACTGTGATCGTCTCAGCGCACCCTTAATACTATCTAACCTAGAGGATTGCTCCTCTACCTTCTTCCTAAGACGAACCTGCCCCCGAAAGATCTGAGAGGGTTTGCGTGTGAGGGTAAAAGGGTAGGGTGAAAGAGATATTTATAGAGAGAGGAAAAGTTGAAATTCCAATTTACCCTTAGGTAGAAAGGGATATTTATAAACCTAGGGGAGTATTGAAATATGAAGATTGTGAAGGAGTGGGACTATTGATTAACACAAAAGTCCTACCATTATTTTTTTATTATTTTTGATTTTTTATTTTTTATTTTTTTTATATTTTTTTATTTACAAAAGTGGTCTCAAAAATGATATACAGGGAAACCTGGAAGACTGTACAGACAGAATGGTCACATATAAACTGGGTCGCAAAGACCCAATTCATGAACTTCTTGTGACACGAATTCAGTGGTAAGGAATGGCTTTAAGCGTTGACCGTTCACAGTGAATTTATTGCCATTATTTGGATCAAGAATCTCAATAGCACCGTGTGAGAAGACATTTTGCATAATGTACGGTCCTGACCACCTGGTTCTCAATTTACCAGGAAAAAGGTGAAGTCGTGAGTTGTACAACAGAACCTTTTGTCCTAAGACAAAAATTTTTCGGTGAATGGATCTATCATGAAAAAGCTTGGTTCTGTGTTTTGTGATCCGAGCATTGTCATATACCTCATTTCGTAGCTCTTCTAGCTCGGATATTTGCAACTTCCTCAAGGCACCAGCTTTATTCAAATCTAAGTTCAGCTGCTTTAAAGCCCACATAGCTCGGTGTTCTAACTCCACAGGCAAGTGACAAGGTTTTTCAAATACAACTCGATATGGAGACATACCGAGGATAGTTTTGTAAGCGGTCCTGTATGCCCATAAGGCATCAGTGAGTTTGATGGACCAGTCTTGACGGTTCTGTCCAACAGTTTTCTCCAAAATGAGTTTTATTTGTCTATTTGTGACTTCTACTTGCCCGTTGGTTTGAGGATGGTATGCCGTGGATAATTTGTGAGAAATAGAGTATTTGCGCATCAGGGCTTCAAAAGCCCGATTGCAGAAATGACTCCCATTGTCACTTATTATCGCACGGGGGGCTCCGAAGCGAGAGATGATATTTTCTCGTAAAACTTGATGACAACTTGGTTGTCATTTGTCCTTATTGGAATTGCTTCAGCCCATTTCGAAACATAATCTACGGCTACCAAAATGTATTGGTTACCATAGGACAGAGGAAAAGGTCCCATAAAGTCGATGCCCCAGAGGTCAAAAATTTCGACCTCCAAGATGGGTGTAAGGGGCATCATGTCTCTCCGTGTAATTCGACCCGTCATTTGACACCTATCACATAGCTTGCAAAAATTGTATGCATCCTTAAAGAGAGTGGGCCAGTAGAATCCACTCTGAAGTACTTTCTCAGCAGTTTTTCGTGGACCAAAATGTCCACCGCAAGCTAGCTTGTGACAAAATGTCAAAACACTCTGATGTTCATCCTCAGGAAGACACCTTCGTATTATCTGGTCAGGACAATATTTGAATAAATATGGTTCATCCCAGAGGAAGAACCGCATTTGACGTATGAAACGGTGTTTTTCCTGGCCTGACCAATGAGAAGGTATTTGCCTGGTAGCAAGGTAATTCACTATGTCAGCATACCAAGGCTCTCCACACATCACAAAAATGTGTTCGTCAGGAAAATCGTCATTAATTGGTATTCTCTCCTTTGGTGCATTTGGGATTCTAGACAAGTGATCAGCTACCACATTCTCAACGCCCTTTTTATCCTTAATTTCCAGATCAAATTCTTGCAAAAGAAGTATCCATCGAATAAGTCTTGCCTTAGCATCTTTCTTTTGCATTAAGTACTTTAGGGCAGAGTGATCAGTGAAAATAATCGTCCTGGACCCTAGCAGATATTGGCGAAATTTTTCCAACGCAAAGACAACAGCTAAAAATTCCTTTTCAGTAGTTGTATAATTGAGTTGGGCTTCATTCAGCGTTCTGCTAGCATAATAAATTACGTGTTACCTAGTATCAATACGCTGCCCTAAAACAGCGCCGATAGCAAAGTCTGAGGCATCACACATAATCTCAAAAGGCTTGGTCCAATCAGGTGCAGAAATGATAGGTGCTGAGACAAGTCTACTCTTAAGCTCCTTCCATGATTTTTGACATTCTTCATCAAATATAAAGGGTACATCCTTTCCTAAGAGATTTGTCAAAGGTCTTGCAATGTTGCTAAACCCTTGAATAAATCGTCTATAGAAGCCGGCGTGCCCTAGAAATGATCTAATGTCTTTTAAGCTTGTTGGTTCAGTGAGCTTTGTTATGACTTCCACTTTAGACTTATCCACCTCGATTCCTATATGTGAAAATTTGTGCCCAAGAACGATTCCTTACTTGACCGTAAAGTGACACTTTTCCCAGTTAAGTGTCAAATTTTTCTCCATACAGCGTTGTAGAACCAGCTTCAAATGGTACAAGCATTGTTCAAAGGAATCACCGTAAATCGAAAAATCATCCATGAAAATTTCCAGAAATTTCTCCACCATGTCTGAAAAAAGGCTCAGCATACAACGTTGAAATGTTGCGGGAGCATTGCATAGGCCGAAGGGCATCCTTCGGTATGCAAATGTTCCAAAAGGACAGGTGAAGGTGGTTTTATCTTGATCCTCGGGAGCGATCGGGATTTGATTATATCCTGAATATCCATCCAGGAAACAGTAGTACTCATGTCCCGCTAATCTCTCGAGCATTTGGTCAATGAACGGAAGAGGAAAGTGGTCTTTACGTGTGACAGTGTTCAACTTTCTGTAATCGATACAAACTCGAATCTTCGTTGGAAGACGTGTTTGTACCAATTCTTTCTTCTCATTTTCTACCACAGTAAATCCTGCTTTCTTGGGCACAGCGTGAACTGGACTTACCCACTGACTATCGGATATGGGATAGATAATCTCATTATCTAACAGTTTCAAGATCTCGTCTCTAACGGCTTCCTGCATGATTGGGTTTAGTCTACGCTGTGGGTCTCGTTTTGGCTTGGCATCTTCCGTCAAATGAATCCGATGTTGAACTATAGAAGGACTAATCCCCTTGATGTCAGCCATGGTCCAACCAATGGCTTCCCGATTTTCTCTTAACACAGAAAGAAGATCCTCTTCTTGTTGTTTAGTGAGATTGGATGCAATGATTACTGGAAAGGATTCCTTCTCATCCAAGTACTTGTACTTGAGATGGTCGGGAAGAACCTTAAGCTCAGAAGAAGGGACAGGATCTATCACTGGTTGCTCTTGGTGCAAAGGAAGAAGAGGGGTGGAATTAGTAGCCCATTCAACAGTTGACTCAACAATCTGATCAAGGTTGAAGTCATCAGACTCCAACTCAAATTCCTCTTCAGACTCATACTCAACCTCCTCATCATGTTCACTTGTTAAACCTTCTATCAAGTTTACTTCGAAAGAATCATTGTCCAAATCCCTAGGTTGCTTTCCCAGATGGAAAACATTCACCTCTTTTGTCATATCTCCAAAGGTTAGACGCATCGAGCCATTTCTACAGTTGATGATCGCGTTTGTGGTGGCTAAGAAAGGACGTCCGAGAATGACAGGTGTCTGTGCTCTGTGATTTTGTATGGGTTGTGTCTCAAGAACGATGAAATCTACGGGGTAAATGAATTCCCCGACCCGTATTAACACATCTGTAATCTCCCCCTTGGGAATCTTTACAGAGCGGTCAGCCAATTGTATCGTCATTTGGGTCGGACGAAGGTTGCCTAACCCTAATTGCTACACGGAAAATGGGAGAAGATTGATGCTAGCGCCCAAGTCAAGCAAAGCCCTATTTATGGTGGTCTGTCCTATGATGCAAGAAATGGTTGGGCTCCTTGGGTCTTTGTATTTCACAGGGATCGGACCATTGAGAAGTTCACTAATGTTGGAAGCCAGGAAGACTTTTTTAGGGACATTTGCTTTTCTCTTCTTGGTGCACATTTCTTTTAGAAATTTGGCGTAGGATGGAACCTGTTGTATAGCATCAAGGAGAGGGACATTGATTTGTACTTGGTTGAATATCTCTCTTATCTTCTCCATGTGAGCATTCATCTTTTGATTTGTAAGCCTATTTGGGAATGGTACAACAGGCTTGTATGTTTGCTCATCAATCTTTTCTTTTCCTTTGGACTGGGAAGTGGATGGTTGTGTGCTTGAAGAAGGATTGTCTTGAATGAGTTGGATTGGAACAGACTGTGGTGGCTTTGACACAGATTTGGGGGGCTGATTTGAAACCTTGTTATCTACATGCTTTCCAGATCTAAAGATTTGAATAGCTTGGCATTGGCTGGGGCCTAAGTCTTCAACTTCGTGCAGGGAAAGTGAGTTTTTGGATTGGGCACTGGTTGGCTAGGTAGCATTCCTTTTTGTCGTTCATTCAGAGAGTTAGCCAACTGCCCTATCTGGATTTGTAATTTGTTCATGTCCTGCTGCTGATTGTTCATCATTGAAGCTTGGGTCTTAGATAAGGTCTCTATCATTTTCTCCAAATCAGAAATTCTCTTGTCTGAGGGATTTTGTAGTGGATGATGCTGATACGGGGGCTGAAAGTTTGCTGGGTAAGGTACTGGATTTTGGTATGACTGGAATCTTGGTGGACTTTGGTATGAATGGACATTTGGTGGGTTCTGGTGGTAAGTCGGTGGATGAGACTGAGCAGGGTATTGTTGTGGAAATGGTTGCCTCGGCTGCTCAGGACCAGACTGACTCCAAGAAAAGTTTGGATGGTTTCGCCATCCCGGATTGTATGTTTTGGAGTAAGGATTTTAAGTGGGTCTGGTGTATGCGGCATTCGTACTCTCCTGAAACATTTGAGTTTGATATACAGGACACTCCTCAAACAGATGATTAAGATCATGGCAATAAGTACAACCCGGGTTGACCACAGGTGATGGACTGGCCACAGGTGATGGGTTGACCTAGTTAACAGCAGAAGATTCCCTAGACTCAAGCAGTTCTATCCTCCTCATCAGTTGTGTTATCTTGACCTCGACAGCTATAGAGGACTCGATGGAATGCATACCGGTTCTGGAAGTGGTGGGAGTGGGTTTGTCAGGACATGACTCCCACTGAATCGTTTTTTCGGCTAATGCTTCAAAGAGATCCCACCCCTGGTCTTCGTTTTTCTTTAAAAATTCTCCTTGGCACATGGTTTCAAGGAGTGTTTTTGTTTGGTAATCCAGTCCATCATAAATAATTTGGCACTGACGCCATTTCTCTATACCATGATGGGAACAAAGGGCTAGAAGGTCTTTGAAGCGTTCGAAATACTTCCAGAATGGTTCATTGGTTTCCTGCTTGAATTGCATTATGTTTTTCCTCATGAGGGCTGTCTTGTAGATGGGATAGAATTTCTTAAGAAAGACTTTTACAAAATCATCCCATGAAGAAATAGAACTGGCGGGAAGATTGTAAACCCATTTCTTAGCAATGTCTTTTAACGCAAAAGGTATGAACCTTAACCTAACAGCGTCCTCGGTCAATTGGGAAATCCTCATCATTACGCATACTTCTTCAAACTCTCGAATGAAGAAATACGCATCCTCAGATTCTAAGCCATGAAATCGAGGAAGTGTATTTATGAATTGTGACTTAAGCTCAAATTCATTTCCATTTGTTGTGGGGAGAAGAATGCATGATGGAAGTGATGTGCGAATCGGGTAGAACTTGTCTTGCAATGAAGTGTGGTTTTCCATGGTTGGGAATGTGTCAAGTGGTGTATGTGCAAGTGTAGAAATTCTCACTAGCCTAGCAGAATTTGGATCCCGGTACCACTCTTACATACACAATCACAGTCAACGTGCACCGATCACACAAGCGAGAAAAAAAAATGAAAATAACAAACAATTAAAAGAAAAATCAATCCAAGCTATCTAGGATTCCTGGACCTAGACGACTCCTAACTGATTAGATCGTCCACGGGAGGTTTAGTGTAGACTTTGACTACAAGCTAATCAGCCAGGTCAGGGCAAGGTTGTTGGGAGGTTTTCCGTCAAAGACGTTCCTTAATTAAGTAACCACCAACCTTCGGGCTTTCGGCCCTCAATCTCTTTCCTAGACACTGATTTTGCAAAAGTCATTTTCCAACACTTTTCCCCCTTAGGATAATCTCCTAAGTGAGTCCGGATGTCCCTAGGGCCAACGTCTATCAAATTTTATTACAAGCTTGGGATTGTGAGTGCTTGGAAAATGATTTTCGGGCTAAGGAAAGGGTGATGAAATCCCCCACCTTATCTTATTTATGGGTGATGCCCTTAAAATCAGTTTGGTGCAAGTGTACAGTTATAAGCAGACAAGGTTCACTCAAAGTAATTAAATCAAACAAGGAGTGAGTCCTATTCAATATGCAAAGCACACGTACCTTGCTCCAGCACTCTTCGACAGTAAAGTAAATGAATTGAAAAGACACGTGCCTAGAAATGCAAATGTCTAATCAATTTTTAACTTTGCAACAAATTTTTTACTGTTGATTATTAGCAGATATAAGGTGAAGCATACACGAATTTAAGTATTGCAGCAGCTGTATTTTGCAGAGCAAGCAGCCCTGCAGAAATTAGGTCAGTAGTTAACTCCTCCTTGCCGCAAATCTGCGGCTTTTGCCGTGGAATTGCGGCAATTCAGAGGACTTCTGGTTTCTGCTTTCAAGAGCAGAATCCCAGAATCCCAGAAGAAGATACAACATTCATTAATTGAAGTAAAGAAGTTGTACAACAAATAGCATATGTTTGGTGATCCATCTCCATGTTCCATCAAGGCACTTGTTCTAAGACAAGGCCCTAAATGAGGCACACATGAATCATATGGAGAATTACAACAAGAGATTGCCAAGCATGAAAGTAACCCATCATCTTCATCATGGATAAAATAGACTCAACAATTGCAAGATGAAGTAATTGCATTCACCCAAGAGTTAGAAGTTAAGCAAGATTAGTTGTTAGCTAGTCATATAGAAGAATTTAGCTACTAGCCATTACAAGAAAAGAAAAGCAATTCATGAATAAGAGTGCAATTGAAGTAAAGCTTGAAATGAAAGAATGCAAGTAAAGTACTAGAAAATGCTCAAATAGAGAAAGGAGATTGGATTAAACCTTACTTCACAAGTTGTCACACCTTGATTTACACAAGCTTTCTCTCTCTCACAATCTCTTTTTTTGCAGAATTTCTAGGGAGGAAGAAGACTAAGAGAAATAAAACCTAGAGAAAAATCAAAATACAATTTTTTTCTCTATTCTCTCCTCTCCCCTCTGTCCTCTGATTTTTGCAAAGGCCCTGGTGGTGTATTTATAGCCTCAGAGAGAAGCCTCTGGAACCCAGGTTGTTGGAGAAAATCCCGGGCTCAACAGCCTTGTAACTGCCGCAGATCTGCGGCAGTTGCTATGGATATGCGGCAGTTACAAGGCCGTTGAGGCCGAGATTTCTGTTGCACGTATCTCGTAGGTTGTTAGCCACGTGGTCCTTCTGGAAGTTTGAATTGGCGCGTGGATTTCTCCAGATCCTGGCCTCAACTTTTGAGCTCTCTTTTGGGCTTTGATTTATTTTCCTTTAATTTTTGATAATTAAAGGGATTTTGGGCCTTTTCTCAATTAGAATATGGACCTGCAAAAATAGAGAGAGAAGGATTAAAAATCACATTTTTATTTGCAATATGCATGGTATGGATGTGGTAAAATATGCAAAAAATGAATAACAATCAGATATTTAAATAACTTTGAAGCATATTGTATATGGATAGAATCCAATATACATGAAAGCGATATATATCAATGTTTTTGACTTTAATTTCGAAAACAAGTTTTGTTTAAATACAAAACCCAAATACATGAATAGGTTATCAAAATAAGTTATTCTAAGAATATGAAGCATACATGTATATCTATCAAGTCTAATATACATTAAACTATGTAAACTTATTTTGATTCTATCTATTCATGAAAACCAAGATTGATTAAACTAAAAACTGAAAACTAAAACATGAAACTTAAACAAATGTGTGTGTTGTGAACTTGAGCATATCACACTATCTAATCTTTAACAATGGATCTAAACTAACTATTCTAAAACAAACTGAGGTCTTCTTGTAGAGCGTCGTCTCCAAGTTGACTCGATCCAAAAGTGATCCACCGAGCTTGACTTCAAAAGAGTGCTAGATATGAACTTGACGCTCGGGCTCTTGAATCACCATGTGAAAGCTCCAAAACACCTTTGTTGAAGCTAATCACTTACTAATATCTTGGTTAAATATCTGAAACTAAATATCACAAGATTATTAGTAAACTATAACTACATGAGTTAATCATCATCAAAACTAGAGTGGAAGGCCTCTGGGCCAACACTAACATCCAAGGTAAATCATCTGTGAAAAGAGGTGAGTAAGTATTTTTAGGTTTCTTTTTTTCTTTCAGTTCATTAGTTTAGATCACTTCGAATCACCAACTCTCTGTTCTTTACTCTTTTTATTTCTTTGTTTAACGTAGTTTTTCATTTTTCACAATTACCATCTTCTCTTATCTATCACTTTCTTCAACTTAACATAGCTTTTTTTTTCTTTTCTTGTAAAAACATAGAAGAACTTTTGACCGATTTTAGTAAATATGAAAAAATAACTTATCAACATGTTTCCATCGTAAGTCCCTCCTTGTGGATCACGACCCACATAGCTACTTGCTATAGCGGTAGAATTGAGAACTTTGCGCTCTATTTCTAAATTCTATATTTTTCTGTACAGGTTTCGTTCAACCAAGCAGCACGAAGTCTCGTTTTCAAAGAAGGTCACACCATCAAAGAGGACTCATGTATTGGAGCTGGTTCACACAGACGTGTGCAGTCTTGTGGAGGTAGAAATGTTCAGCGAAACTCGATATTTTGTGACCTTCATGAATGATTGCTCCAGAAAATGTGGACATAAATGATCAAGAGCAAAGACCAGGTGTTAGACTGTTTTCAGAAGTTTCATATGGCAGTAGAGCAAGAGACATGGTTATCACTTAGATCAGTTTGTTCTGATAATGGGGGCAAATACACAGATCCATTTAAGTAATGTAGAAAGCATAAGATCAAGCATTTGAGGACAGTTCTGAAGATACCACAGCAGAATAAACTAGCAGAAAGAATGAACCATACCATATACGAGAATGTGCAGAGTATGATTTCACATCCAAAGTTGTCGAAAATCTTTTGGAATGACATGGTGCATACAACAACAAACATCATCTCTCTCTGCATATGCATTAGAGATGGATGTTCTAAAGCGCGTGTGGATGGGAAACGATGTCAGTTACAGGTATGTGAAGATTTTCAGATGCCGATTGATTGATGTTTTACCTGCACAAAAATATAGAATTTCAGAACTTTATAATAGGTAGTGCAAGTACTCAATTCTATCGCAATAGCAAGTAGTTATGCGGGTCGTGATCCACAAGGAGAGACTAGCAATGGAAGCTTGTTTAACAAGTTCTCTTCTATGCTATAAAGAATGGTTAAAGTTCTTCTTTTAGTTCTTTAAAGAAAAAGAAATAAGTTAATGTTAAATTAAAAAGAAAGTGGTAGGATGAGAAGGTGGAGAAAATAGAAATGGTTATATACAAAGAAATTGAAAAAGAGTGATAAAAGAATTAGGAGATAGTGGTGTTGGTGATCTAAACTAAAATTAAAAGAAAAAAATTAAAACCTAAAAAACTAACATACCTCTTCAGCGCCTGCTTACCTTTTACCCGTATCGACGATGTACCTTTACTTGAAGGCGAGCAAGTATGACAAATATGATCTTTCCCATTCCCGTTTTACACTATGAAATGAAAGGGACAAGCTACACTATCATAGGAATGGATATCCATCAGCATAAGCCATTAACGGCACTTGCAAGGGCAAGGCAACTTTGAGGCTATCGGAGTCATTTGGATTCACAAATAAAGAAGAGGGAAACAAACGAAAACAAGAGTAAAGAAGATAAAGAAACTTCAATTCGATTCAAATAATAATGAAAGAAAAGATCACTTACACTGGTGTCACCCTCAGTACAAGATTGTTCTCATTCCTCCATGAAAGTCTCCTCTCCTCTCAGTTACATAAAGAGAATAAAAATTACATAAAAGAAAACTAAAAATCTAAGTTACAAACTATAAATTAGCCTAAATTCTACTCTCTGCTTGGTCGTTCCCCTTTACCTTTGAGATTGCAGGTACTTATAGGAGAAATCAGAGGATAGAGGAGTATGAAGGTAGGGGAAGCTGGATATTTCTGAATTTGAATCCTCCCCTAATCTCCAAACTTGATTTGATGTGGATATTCAGTTCTGATCTGCATCTTGTTGGCGTGTTGATTGCTAAGTATAACTTATCAAATGATATAATTTGAAATAGTGATCAACTTAAGAGTTGTAGCCCTTTACGTCTTCTTTCTGAATTATCTTGAATCATTAGATTTGAATTTCAGTAGCGAAAGTTATGATTCAAATACTAAAATGTATCCAGTCGAAATCTGAGTCAAATTTGCTTCATCTCATCCGTTGATCTTCTCTCTATCTATTTATCCCTATGGATTTGGACTTTGTATTTGATGTTATCCTTAATTGATCTTTAGATTTAATCACTTGATTCACCAAAAACTGAATTTAACCAATTGGATTTGGGATCATCCTTCTCTAATAAAATAAATCTAGTTAAATCTGAATTTAACTGATATTTATTTGATTTTATCCTCTTTCTCCCCATGATTATCTTCTGCAAAATAGACATTTAAGATAAGAAATTAGCAGATTTATTATATAATAAATGTGAAAATGTAATAAAGAATAATGCAATAAATGTGAGCAATCACACCCCCACACCAATCTTTACTTGTCCTCGAGCAAAACAATAAAACTAAATCAAAGATTATTATAGACCACTTTCACAGGTTACGCGATTGCACTGAGCATGTGCAACAAGCCATTAAACCTCTAGGTTTTCCCTAGAGACGAGTTTTGTCTCGTGAGGGTTTTCAGTGGATTACACTTACAAAATCCATAAAGAAAGAGAAATAAAGTATTAGTATTTTGAAAACAATTTTAAAAGAGAAAAATATTTGAAGTATTATTGTAAGAATTAAGTAATCTATAAGTTATAGGAAAACTGAACTTTTCATTCTTAAACTTAGTCTTTATTCAAAAACTTGTTATCAATCAAGGCAACGAATCAAACTGTATTTTTCATCTAGTGTATTACTTTACCCTAAGTCAATGCACCTTCGTGATCGAGAAATTTTGACTTAGGGTTCTTTAACTCTAATTTCTATGCCTTATTTATATTTATTTTTAGTGGTATTGATTCCTCAATTTCATTAGGCTTTCTAATCTGCCCATATAACGAGCCTTTAGTCGGTGACACCCAAACCGGACAGTCTTAGGGCACCGGGTGAGAAACACCCCTAAGGACTTAAACATTCGAGCAGACAAGGCCACAAAACTAAGAGTTTTTATTTATAAAATGTACCCCTTTCAGGCGTGAATACTTATGCTTCATGAGGCACAAATCCCAGCTTAATCAGAGGATTTATATATATATATTTTTTCAAACTTATCTAATTATCTTTTGCATAAATACCAAGGCTTTCTAGGCCAAAATACCTAGCTTATCAATAATTAGATTTGTTTATTTTTCACAGATATACATATATATATTTTTTCTTTTTTTATAAGGTATAAGAATCTTTATTTTTGAACCCAAAGTGTGTAAGCGTATAAGGTGTGCATATTTTTTCAAGGTAAAGATCAAGACTAAATTACTTTCATAAATTTTCTTTTTAATCTTAGAAATCAAACAAATAATCTTATTTTGATCAAGTATAAGAAATTCTAATTATGATTCTCCTATTCCTTAAAATTGACTTAATTTCTTACAAAAATATGTCAAAATATTGTTTCTATTTTCAAAAAGTTTTTTAAAAGTAAAGAAAATGTTAATATTTTTTTTGAATAATAAAAAGAAAACCTAAGTTATGTTAGAACCCTCCCCCACACTTATCTCATGCATTGTCATCAATGTATGAATTAATGCATGGATGCATGAAAAAGAATAAGGGGAAGGAAAATATTACCTTAAGGTGGTGATTCCGGTGGTGGTCTTATTGGGTCAAGCGTTGCTACCCAACCAAGATAATATGGTAGTTCACAGAATCCACCTTTATAGACCTCTTTTCTATTTACATATTTAGATTCCCCAATATGAATATGATCATGAAAGATCCTATCATGAAACTTACTCCCTTTGCATGATCAGTCCTGAAAAATCATCACGGAGTCATCATGGTCTATACCTATGTCCAACAAAAGAATGTGACTTGATGGAATGGTTGATTTGGACTCAAGAATGATAGGTTCAGGAACCAATACTAACTCGAGAAAATCAACTTTAGGTTTGAGAGTTAGTTTTGGTTCAAGCGTTGAGTCCAAGTCCAAGAATTGATATTCACATTCTTTTCCCATCAATGGAATATGACTATCCAAAATTGGTGATTCAATTTCTAAATCTTCGGTAACGGCGCCAAAATTTGATTGATGTTTTACCTGCACAAAAATACAGAATTTCAGAACTTTATAACAGGTAGTGCAAGTACTCAATTCTATCGCAATAGCATGTGGCTATGCGGGTCGTGATCCACAAGGAGGGACTAGCGATGGAAGCTTGTTTAGCAAGTTCTCTTCTATGCTACAAAGAATGATTTCTTCTTTTAGTTCTTTAAAAGAAAAGAAAAAATAAGTTAATGTTAAATTAAGAAGAAAGTGGTAGAATGAGAAGGTGGAGAAAATAGAAATGGATACATACAATGAAATTAAAAAAGAGTGATAAAAGAATTGGGAGATAGTGGTATTGGTGATCTAAACTAAAATTAAAAGAAAAGAAAATTAAAACCTATAAAACTTACTTACCTCTTCAGCGCCGCTTACCTTTTAACTATATCGACAATGTAACTTTGCTTGAAGGCGAGCGAAGTATGACAAATATGATCTTCCCCATTCCCGTTTTACACTATGAACTGAAAGGGACAAGCTACACTACCATAGGAATGGATATCCATCAGCATAAGCCATCAACGGCACTTGCAAGGGCAAGGCAACTTCGAGGTTATCGGAGTCATTTGGATTCACAAACAAAGAAGAGGGAAGCAAACGAAAACACGAGTAAAGAAGATAAAGAAACTTCGATTCGATTCAAATAACAATGAAAGAAAAGATCACTTACACCGGTGTCACCCTCAGTACAAGCTAGTACTCATTCCTCCATGAAAGTCTCCTCTCCTCTCAGTTACATAAAGAGAATAAAAATTACATAAAAGAAAACTAAAACCTAAGTTACAAACTATAAATTAGCCTAAATTCTACTCTCTGCTTGGTCGTTCTCCTTTGCCTTTGAGATTACAGGTATTTATAGGAGAAATCAGAGGTTAGAGGAGTATGAAGTAGGGGAAGCCGGATATTTCTGAATTTGAATCCTCCCCTTATCTCCAAACTTGATTTGAGGTGGATATTTAGTTCTGATCTGCAACTTGTTAGCGTGTTAATTGTAGAATATAACTTATCAAATGATAGAATTTGAAATAGTGAACAACTTAAGAGTTGTAACCCTTTAAGTCTTCTTTCTGAATCATCTTGAATCATTAGATTTAAATTTCAGTAGCGAACGTTATGATTTAAATACTAAAATGTATCCAATCAGAATCTGAGTCAAATTTGCATCATCTCATTCGTTGATCTTCTCTCTATTCATTTATCCCTTTGAATTTGGACTCTGTATTTGATGTTATCCTCGGTTGATCTTTAGATTTAACCACTTGATTTACCAAAAACTGAATTTAACCAATTGGATTTGGGATCATCCTCCTCTAACCAAATAGATGTAGTTAAATCTGAATTTAATTGATATTTATTTGATTTTATCATCTTTCTCCCCATGATTATCTTCTGTAAAATAGACATTTAAGACAAGAAATTTAGCAAATTTATTATATGATAAATGTGAAAATGTAATAAAGAATAATGCAATAAATGTGTGCAATCATCGATCATTCGCTCACAAACCGAAAGATGAAAGGTCCAAGTATGATGGTAAGGCTCGATCATGCATCTATCTTGAAAACTCACAAGAGCAATTCGGTTATAGATTGTGGGATCTAAAGGATAAGAAGGTATTCCAAAGCAGCGACGTGACTTTTCTGGAGGACCAGACACTCGAAGATATTAAGAAAGACAAGAAAGAGAAAAGTATTCTCATGACTGTAGTGCTAGTGACTCCTTTGAGCCCACTCTGGTGGTCAATGATAAAGAAGAAGTGCAAAAGCGGATAGATGTAGCTAATGATGAAGCTCCAATAGTGGATATTGATCATGATGATTCTGGGCAGCAGCCCCGCCAGTGGCAACAACAACAAATCCAGTGTCATTGAGATCTAACAGAGACCGTCAGCCTTCGAGGAGATATAATGATTAGGAATATATCTTGCTCACAGATTCAAGTGAAGCAGATAGTTATAAGTAGGTACAGGATAGTGAGCAGAAACAAGATCGGTACAAGGCAATAGAGGAAGAGATGGATTCTTTAAAGAAGAACCTGTTGGCCCAAAGGCCCATCACTCTAGTTTTGATGATGATTAACTCATGTAGTTATAGTACTAATGATATTGTGTTTAATTAGTCTCAGATATGTGATCAAGATCTTAGTAGGTGTTTAGCTTCAACAAAGAATTTCAAGTCAAAGTTTTTGGAGCTAGCACGTGTTGATTCAAGAGCTTGTGCATCAAGACCACATCAAGTACTCAAGAGGAGTCTAACTCTTTGGATCAAGGTTTGGACCAAGTCAAGAAGGAGAAGAAGATTTTCAAGTGAAGACCTTCGAGAGAAGACTTGTGTCTAAGTTTGTTTTTAGTAAGATTTTATTTTTAGATAAAATGTGAAGGATAGATTAGTTGGGGGATTGCTCAAAGTATCATATACACTCACACACAAGATTTAGATGTGTTTTCATAAAAGAGTTTTCATTTTGGAAAAATACCGATTTGGTTTTTATGTTTCAAAATATAACATAAGTTTTTATCAAAACTTTATTTAGAGCTTAATGTCAAAACATAGATGTTTCATCATATATGTGTAATGGATCATATCCATACACACTATACTTTAAAAGTGTTTAATATATCTTGTTTTTGTATTTGGAGAAGTTTTGGAAAAATCAATTTGGAAAAATACAGATTTTGTTTTAAGCTAAAATTTCTAAGTCACAAAAATAGTTCAAAATGTTTGTAACATATTTTGATTTTACTCAAACATGTTTGTATATCAAAGTATTTTACTGAACTTATTTTTGTAGATTTTTAGAGTATTTATGGGATTTTATTAAAGATTAAAGGTTAAGTTTTTAAATCCCCAAAATTGTTTTTCTGGCCTTCTGTCGGTCGACCGCACGGTCGACCGAGACAGAGGTCAGTCGACCGGGCGGTCGACCGACGTGCACAAAACGTGCACAGGTTGGGCCGGTCGACCGCACGATCGACCGCCAGAGGGCTTCTGCTCTCTGGAAATGGCCCGGTCGATCGGGCGGTCGACCGACCTTGAAATCCGACTGTTGGCGGTCGACCAGACGGTCGACCGTCAGCAGTCAGAACTGCTAAGTTGGCTTCCAACGGACAGATTTTTAGAGCCTATAAAAAGGGGCTCCCCGTGACTGTTTTATATAAGATTTGAAGTGGGATTTCAAGATAGTTTTTACTACACTATTAGGTATTTATCTCCACTTGTTTTAGAGCCAAATACTTTCATATCAAATGGAGAGTTTTTCAAGAGTGTTTTGAAAAAGAGATTTCTTGAGTTTTTCACCACAAATCAATCCTTGTTTTTCTCACATATACTTGAGCTTTCCATTGATAAATCCATCCTATAAGAGAGTTATTGTGAGAGTTGTTTTTAGGTGATCAAAGTGTTTAGATACCAAAGTGTTCATTCTTATTTTGAGGAGGCGGACTTATGGGTTCGCATTGTTTCGGGTTCTAGTGAGAACTCGGTGTAGAGGTGCGGCCTCGGCAAGCTTGCGTGCTTGCGTGTGTTTGCTCTTGCAGGAACAAGTGAGGGGACTAGTGAGTCCAAAAGTTCTAGTGTGAACTCCTTGTAGGTGTTGCGGTACCGAGTGATCCGGTGGGATCGTTTTATAGTGGAAATCCTTCATAGTGTTGAAGGCGGGGACGTAGAGTAAGAGTGCTCGAACCTCGAAACAAATCTCCCGTATTTGCGATTGCTCTCTATCTCTCATTTGTGTTTATATCTTACTTATGCTTATTGCTCATATCTCTTACATGCTTGATATATTGTGTGCGTAATTATTATCTGCTTGGGGATTGTTTGCTCACACTTGTATTCAACCTAGAGAGCTATAGCGGCACCTCAACTCTTATCTAGAGGAATCTTGAGGAGATAGTCCAGAGCCCTTCGCGGGGAATTCGGCTACACTCTTAGGTTATACCTTGTGTGTTTAGCTTAAGAATTTTTAGTTTGCATAAATAGTTTTAATTCAGCATTAATTTATCATTAGATTAGCTAGTCACCTATTCACTCCCTCTAGGTGATTTCAATTGGTAGCAGAGCTTGGTGCTCTTGATTTGGGTCTTACCACCTTGAGTTAAAGATCCTCATTTATAGCTAATCACAATATTTGTACACATACATGGATTTCATGTCACCTCCCATGTTTGACATTCTTAACATCCAAACTTGGAAAGTTAAGATGTCTATGTACCTCAAAGCCCTAGGTATTCATGTTTATTTTGTCACTATTAAAGATTCATATTGTTTAAATGGCAAACATCTAGAGGTTAATACAAAAGTCATCCATGCATTAAAGATCACTAAATGATAATTATTTATGTAGGGTTGCTAACCTTGATTCGATTTTTGTAGTTATGAAACACTATTGTCTCCTTTGACGAACAAGAGCAATACTATGCGAGGAGTGACTCGAATGTTGGAATTGAAGCTTCCAACGTATGCTACACGTCCAAGGGGATAACCCCCTTGAGGTAAACTCCGAATCCGAGCTTGATGAGGATGTTGACATGTCTTATAATGAACTTACTTCTTTTTGTCAACAACTTCTTGAAAAGTATGACATGCTTAAAAAGGACAATAAGAAATTGAAAAATAAATTTGATTCCATTGTAGTAGAAAAAGATTCTCTTCAAAATAAATTGGAAAATATTTCTAAAGAAAATGATTTCTTGAAAAAGGAGAATATTTCCTTATCTTCAAAATTAAATGATCTTTGTGAAGGAAATGCTTCTTTGAAAAATAAAATTAATTTGGTGAAAAAAATAAAAAGAAATTGCTTTGGAAGAAAACAACTCTTTGAAAAGAAAAATTATTTCAAAAGAAAATGAAAATATTTCTAAAAGAAAAAGAGTATTGATCATCATTCTCACCATGCTTTTCATGCTACCATTGATAAAAATGAGATTAAATTTTTGAAAAATAGAATTGATTGTTTAAATTCAACTTTAAGCAAGTGTGCTTTTAATCATAATAGTTTGAAAATCTTGTTTCAAAAGAAACAAGCTCCACATGTTCATGCTCATCACCCATGACACACATGCACATTTTGCACATCATGATCACACTCATTCACATGTGCATCCTAGAGTGTACAAGTGTACACATTGCGGCCGCAAAGGCCATTTAGCAAAATTTTGTTATGATAGAGTAAATTCTATTAATTTTGCTAATAAAAATGTTTGGGTTCCAAATAAGACTAACCCCCGTAGACCCAAAAGAAAATGGGTACCAAAACTCCACCTCTTGTGTTTGATGTAGGTGTGGGCTCTCACATGACGTGAGAGGATTGGTGCCTTGGTGGTGGATGCATGGGCTTGATGGACACTACAAATTGATGCATCGCTATCAAGGAAGTTTGGTGGGAAGACCACCATATTTTGGAGACTTGAGTGCAGTTCATGTGTTTTGGTAACTATTTCTAAACTCCATTTAGTTTACATACTTTTATATTAATAATTTTTAGCATGTTCATGTTTTTAGCATTGTGTTTCATGAGGTGAATACTTGTTTAGATGTAGTTTTTGTCAAAACTTGTGTCTATATTTGTACAAGTAGTAAGCAACATTTGATTCATATATGTTTGTACTTCATTGCTCATTTGTACTTATTACATGTACATGTATAGCCTAGTTTTGATGATTCATGCATTTTAACTTGTTTTCTCTATACTTATGCATGTTTTGTTTCATGTATATGTTAAATTTATCTAAAATTAATAAATATACATGTATACCCTTGAGTCACTTGCCTTCATGCAAATACCATTATGGACTCTTTTTATGTTTGGGATATGTATGTATATTGTTAGTTTTGATAAATCATGCATATACCTTGAAGTTTATTTTTAAATCAAAAATAAATTTTTATGATTTTCATATTTGTTTGATAAAATGATATTCATATTTGTTTTGAGCTTCATTGACTATTTTCATGAATATGTTATTCACATGATGCTTGTACACTCACATTTTTTCTTCGTTTATTCATGACTTTATTTCATGAACACTTTTATGAGCATTATCAATTTCGAGTGTCAACTCTTGTGCATTTGGTATGATTCATGAGATATATATGATTTGGTTTCATATTTGAAGGATCTTTAACTAGTTTTTTAAAAATTACATCTAACTAGTTAGTTATTCTTCAATTGGTAGAGTTTTCAAATTTTACAAAATATTTTTCAAACTCTTATATTTGAAAACCCCTACCAACCCTTTAAAGGGCGGTTGGATGGGCGACCATACCTTGTATGCTCAATTTAAATATCTTTTATCATGTGCATAGAAAGGGTGGATCTTTATGAGTTATACACTTTCTTCTCATCATATTTTCAATTTGTATTACAATTGATATTTTTTTGTATACTCATATTTTGTTTTCTATATATGTATTCTTTAAATTTCAAATAATATCAATTTCTATTGGTATTCTCATTTTCATACATATATATGATCTGCTTGTGCTTGATTTACAATATATTTACATGTTTAAAGCACAAAGTATGTTTATGCTAAGCTTGATTTAAATCTTGATTTCTTTTGGTATCTAAATTGGTACTTTAATAAGCTTATGCATTATTTTCAATTGGTAGTTTTATTGATATCAAAATTTATCATATACTTCAATTGGCATCAATATGTTTCAATTTCCAATTGGGTTTAAATTTCAATTGGTATCAATGTGTTTTACCTATTTGGTTTCAAAATTTACCATATATTTCAATTAATAACAAAATGTAAAATATTTTCTTTCATTAATATCAAAATGTACAAGTGTTTCAATTTCAATTGGTATCACAAATTTCCTATTTCATATGGTATCAAAATCTTGTGATATCTCAAATTGATTTGTTGATTTAAGAAAAAATTAAAATTTGTATTGTTTATTTACATTTGGTATCTTAAAATTTTGTTTATGTACAAATGGTATCTCGAAATTTGTTTAAACAATTTGTGTTAAAAATGTTTTGATATGTATTGTTTATATGTAAGGGGAGCTTAACATCTCTTCTATATATAGATTCATGTTAAGTGTATCTTATATTGAGGAGGTTGACATCTCTTCTTTATGTGATACACGTGTATAGGGGAGCTTAATATCTCCACTTATGCATTGTATATTATGCGTTATGGGAGTTAGGGCTTGTCATCCCTTCTTCATGTAATGCATGCATGCAGGAAAACTAACTTAGCGTCTTCTTCTTCATAGATGTATGTCGCATATATATCCTTATTCTTGATTTGTTTTATTTTACCCTTTTGTTGATGATTGACAAAAAGGGAGAGAAAAATTTTGATTTTATATATGCATATTTGAGTGTTTGCATATATTGAGTTTATGCATTTTACAAAAAGAGGGAAAATGTTTTAGAATGTTTAAACAAAAAGGGAGAGAAGGTTTTTGGGAAAAAGAACTTTTGATTTATGTGTTTTCTCTCACCTTGTTTATGCATATACATTTGTTTAGTTTATGCACTTCATTGCAATATCTATATGTTTATTATTATGCATGAGTTAAGGGGGAGCTTCTATGAAGCTTAACGTTAATCCATGCATATATAACTCCATGAGTTTTGTCATCATCAAAAGGGAGGAGATTGTTGGCCCAAAGGCCCATCACTCTAGTTTTGATGACGATTAACTCATGTAATTATAATACTAATGATCTTGTGTTTAATTAGTCTCAGACATGTAATCGAGATCTTAGTAGGTGTTTAGCTTCAACAAAGGATTTCAAGTCAAAGTTTTTGGAGCTAGCACGTGTTAATTCAAGAGCTTGTGCATCAACACCACATCAAGTACTCAAAAGGAGTCTAGCTCTTTGGATCAAGTTTTGGACCTAGTCAAGAAGGAGAAGAAGATTTTCAAGTGAAGACCTTCGAGAGAAGACTTGTGTCTAGATTTGTTTTTAGTAATTTTATTTTTAGATAAAATGTAAAGGATAGATTAGTTGGTGGATTGCTCAAAGTATCATATACACTCACACACAAGATTTAGATGTGTTTTCATAAAGAGTTTTCATTTTGGAAAAATACCGATTTGATTTTTATGTCTCAAAATATAACATAAGTTTTTATCAAAACATTATTTAGAGCTTAATGTCAAAACATAGATTTCATCATATATGTGTAATGGATCATATCCATACACACTATACTTTAAAAGTGTTTAATATATCTTGTTTTTGTATTTGGAGAAGTTTTGAAAAAATCAATTTGAAAAAATACAGATTTTGTTTTAAGCTAAAATTTCTAAGTCACAAAAATAGTTCAAAATGTTTGTAACATGTTTTGATTTTACTCAAACATGTTTGTATATCAAAGTATTTTACTGAACTTATTTTTGTAGATTTTTAGAGTATTTATGGGATTTTATTAAAGATAAAAAGTCAAGTTTTTAAATCCCCAAAACTGTTTTTCTGGCCTTCTGCCGGTCGACCGCACGGTTGACCGAGACAGAGATCGGTCGACCGACGTGCACAAAACGTGCACAGGTTGGGCCGGTCGTCCGCCTGAGAGCTTCTGCTCTTTGAAAATGGCCCGGTCGATCGGGCGGTCGCCGCTAGGCCATTGCCTAGTTGGTGGTCGACCGGCCTTCCCAACGATCGGAAATCCGACCATTGGGGGTCGACCGTCAGCAGTCAGAACTGCTGAGTTGGCTTCCAACGGGCAGATTTTTGAAGCTTATAAAAAGGGGCTCCCTTGGACTATTTTATATAAGATTTGAAGTGGGATTTTAAGATAGTTTTTACTACACTATTAGGTGTTTATCTCCACTTGTTTTAGAGCCAAATACTTCTATATCAAAAGGAGAGTTTTTCAAGAGTGTTTTGAAAAAGAGATTTCTTAAGTTTTTCACCACAAATCAATCCTTGTTTTTCTCACATATACGTGAGCTTTCCATTGATAAATCCATCCTATAAGAGAGTTGTTGTGAGAGTTGTTTTTAGGTGATCAAAGTGTTTAGATCACCAAAGTGTTCATTCTTATTTTGAGGAAGCGGACTTGTGGGTTCGCATTGTTTCGGGTTCTAGTGAGAACTCGGTATAGAGGTGCGGCCTCGGCATGCTTGCATGCTTGCGTGTGTTTGTTTTTGCAGGAACAAGTGAGGGGACTAGTGAGTCCAAGAGTTTTAGTGTGAACTCCTTATAGGTGTTGCGGCACTGAGTGATTCGGTGGGATCGTTTTATAGTGAAAATCCTTCATAGTGTTAAAGGCGGGGACGTAGAGTAAGGGTGCTCGAACCTCGAAACAAATCTCCCGTGTTTGCGATTGCTCTCTCTATCTCTCACTTGTGTTTATATCTTACTTATGCTTATTGCTCATATCTCTTACATGCTTGATATAATGTGTGCGTAATTGTTATATGCTTGGTGATTGTTTGCTCACACTTGTATTCAACCTAGAGAGTCATAGCGGCACCTCAACTTTTATCTAGAGGAATCTTTAGGAGATAGTACAGAGCCCTTCATGGGGAATTCGGCTATACTCTTAGGTTATACCTTGTGTGTTTAGCTTAAGAATTTTTAGTTTGCATAAATATTTTTAATTTCGCATTAATTTATCATTAGATTAGCTAGTCACCTATTCACCCCCCCTCTAGGTGATTTCAAAACCATACGTACGATCTGGTGAAGCTCTCCAATGGCAAGAGGACTCTGAAGAATAAATGGGTGTTTTGAAGCAGGAAAACAAAGTTGAGACACAAGGCAATGTTAGTTGTGAATAACTTCAATCAGAAGAAAGGAGTTGATTTTGAGGAGATATTTTCATCAGTTATCAAGATGTCATCAATTCGAGTGGTGCTGAGAATAGCAGCTTTTTGGATTTAAAGATAGAGAAGTTAGATGTGAAAACTGCTTTTTCTGCATGGGAACTTTGAAGAAGAAATCTGCATGGAGCAACCAGAGGAATTCATCGAAAAGGAAAAAAAGAAGCTAGTATAAAAATTAAAGAAAAGTATGTATGGGATGAAGCAGGATCCTCGCCAATGGCATCACAAGTTCAATTCTTTTATGGTGAATCAAGGTTATACTCGGTCAACTTCAGATCATTGTGTATGTGTCAAGAAGTTTAACATTGATTATTTCATTATCCTATTGATTTATGTCGAGGATATGTTGATTTTGGATGAGACAGTATGTTGATTTTGGATAAGACAAATCTAAGATTGAGAAACTGAAGAAGAAGCTCAGTAAGTCTTCTAATATGAAGGACTTAGGACCAGCAATAAAACTTTTAGAGATGAAGATCTCTCGTGATCGGAAAATGAGGCATCTATGTGTATCACACGAGGGCTAAATTCAGAAGGTACAAAAAAATTAAGTATGCATTAGGCCAAGCAAGTTGGTTCTCCTCTCGCAAATTATTTTAGATTGATTTCACGGTAGTTTTTCTCAACTGAAAAGGAGGAGGCAATGCAGGCGGTTCCATATGCTTTAGTTGTAGGAAGTTTGATGTACATCATGGTATGTACGAAGCCTGACATTACACATGCAGTTGGTGTTGTGAGTAGATTTCTTGCTAATCCTGAAAAAGAGCATGGGGCAATAATAAAGTGAATCAAGAGGTATCTCAGAGGGACAATAAGGCCAGTTTATATTTCAATGCAGGATCATATGAGCTTGTGTGCAATAGTGATGCTGATTGGGATGGAGCCATTAATACGAGGAGATCCATATCAGGGCACTTAGTTACTTTTGCATGGGGAGTTGTATCTTGATAGTCAAAGCTGCAGATGTGTGTCACACTCTCCATATAGAAGCAGAATGCATGCTGTCACGGAAGCCAGTATGGAGATGTTATAGATAAAGCGGTTCTTGAAAGAACTAAGACAGACAGTAAGAGTATGTTGTCAGGGCGACAACCAAATTCAGCAAAAATCCAAGTTTTCACTCGAAGTCAAAGCGTATAGATATCTAATATCATTGGATACATGAAGTGCTCGATGAGAAGAAATTACAGCTTAAGAAGGTCCACACAGATAAGAATGGTGCAAACATAATGACAAAAATATTACCGAAGGAGAAGCAAGGAACATATCAGCGGCTGACCGGAATGTACATCACTTCATGAGCCAAAAGTGACGAGATCTTCCTCCTTTGGCTGGAGGGAGAGATTGTTGGGGTGGGATCCAGCCCAAAGCAGGCCCACTCCATGGAGGTCCAATCCCACTCCATTATGGAGTAGAATTCTTGCGCGACACAAACTTGGGCTTGGAAAAGAATCCTGAGTCCAATCACGATTTGAAAAGAGAACGCTAAAAGGAGTAGGAATGCAGAGCAACTCGAACTTGGAGTTCAAATGCGATTTGGAGAAATAATCTGAAAAGGATTTGGAGACTTAATTGCTTATAAAAGGGCCTCATTAGTGCAGCCAATAAACACTGCCAAAAATCAGAAAGAAAATCTAAGCAAAAGGAAGAAGAAAAAGAGAGCGCTAGTGCGGTTTCTTCTTCGAGTCGGTAGCAAAAGTGAGGGTTTGGAGAACCCATGAAGGATTGAGTTTGGGCATTTGATTTTCTTGGAGAAGGATCAGTACGCTGTTATAGCAGTGGGTTAAGTCTATTATAGCGGACAATTTCAGGCCGATGAGAGTTTGTTAAACTTCTTATGATCTCTTCTTCTTGTATTCTTGAATTTTTGGGTAGGAGATTTGAGAGGTGGTGAGAGTAATTGGATATTGTAATATTTTATTCTCATAGTGGGTATTTGTTGTTGCTTGCCATGTAGTTTTCTTGTAAGGGTGTTTACACATAAATCTTGGTCTCTTTAGTTTTTTGTTCTTAGTTGGTTATTCTTTATATTTTGCTTAGATTTGTATTATGGATTTGGTTAGTAATTCTGCAGAAAATCTGTGATCGATTAGTGGTTTGAAATCTCAGTTGGTTATGCATAAGATCTTTTATTGTAGTGACGTGATTGATATAAAGATTGTTGGCTTTTCTTGTTCTCCCAAAATTGACTGATATGAAGAGTGTTGACCTGCTATAAATGACTACCTACTTTACTCATGTAAATAATGGATAAAGTGTGGGCTCAAGCATCAGATTCATCCCACTTAGGGGTGAGCATCGGTCGGTTCGGTTCAGTTTTTGCTAATTTTTGCAAAACCGAACCGAACCGATTAAACTTAGTAACCGAACCAACCAAACCGACTCAGTTCGGTTCGGTTTTTCGGTTTTTTCGGTTAGGCCAATATATTGCCATCATATCTTGCATTTTTTAATCACCATTATATTATCATCCTTTAATATTCTAATCTCAAATATCCATTACCCAAATTAGAAATAAGAAAAAGACTCTAATCTTAATGTGAATTGAAAATTTCATATTCTAAAACTTTTACACTGTATTTGAGCTTAAAGCTCATATAATTGTTACAAACTTTTAATGATAAGAATGAAAAAAAAAGAACTATATTAATATAAATATTATTCTCAATTGTGATGGTGTACTTAACATAGCTTTCACATATTCAACATAATAAAGATGGTATTACTAAAAGTAATGAGATAAGTTTTCACCAATTTTTATTATGAGCTATATGATTCACTAAATTGAATTTGAGTAGGGTGATATATAGGGTGAGAGATTCGGTTCGGTTCGGTCAGGTTCGGGTTTTGAAGCACAAAACCGAAACCCGACCGAATTAGAGCGGTTCGATTCGATTCGGGTTCGGGTTTCGGTTTTTTGTCGGTTATTTCAGTTATAACCGAACTCTGCTCACCCCTAATCCCACTCACGTCCTCACTAAATTTGTTAAGTGAGAGAACTTAATTAGTGACTTAAGCATCAAATGATCTCTATGTAATCAAGGCAGACAATCCTAACTTTGCTTTATGATAATAGTAGTTTGAGAAGGCACCAGGAGATAGATCAACCACTTCTTCTCATCACCCCAAGGCTAATGATCTCATCAAAGACTTCAAGATTTGGAAGAACCATGGAAAATCCTTGAGGGCATATGTTTCTTTTGCTTAACTGAGAGTAGTAAAGAAAAATTCTAGGATTCATTTCAAGGAGTTTGAGATCAAAAAGTCGAGGCGCAATTTAATTCAACCAACAACTATAAAATGCAACAGAGGAAGCGCGGCTAGAGACCCCTTTTGCAACTGCAAGCCTCCTTATAAATGCCTAGAAAATTCACAATCAATTTACTTGTTGGAATTCTGAGTTAAAAATTAAATAAAAGCTTTTGTTTCAATTTTATTTCATTTATGTACCAAGTCAACTTCTATCAAGTCTCATTAGATCCCACATCAGGTGAGAAACTATCTCAACCACCCGATTGTGTGGTCTTGAATATCTCTTGTGGTTACAATCACTGGGGGTCGGAAGCTTATAAATAGACCCCTCCCTCCAATAGCATTTGACACAACTCATTTCTCTTTTCATCTTAAAAGGAAACTTGAAGCCTACTCTTCGTGATGGCTTCAATGTTAAAAAAAAATTATCTTCATTTTTTTGGGCAACTTCTTCATTTGAGCAGAGGCTCTGCCCACCGTCCTGAGTGAGTGCTGGTGAATCCAGGAGATCTTTTACCGCTAGGGGACAAAGCCGATTCAACATTTGGATAAGGAGACAGACTTTTGATCCTTTAGGGCAGTGACATCGCGACTACATTCCCGAGGCTAGATTCTTTTTTTTATTTTAAACTATAATTGTTGTTGCATACTAGATAATTATTATTTTGTCTTAATTTAATCTTATAAGAATAATTGCAAAAAAATTGGTATAAAATTAACTACAATCTAAAGGATCAAAATGGATATGTATACTTTCTGCTTTTCTTTTAATTTATTTTTTACCATATTTTCAGTATCCACAATATTTGAAAATATTAGAATACAAGTTTATTTCCTGCTTCATGCAAATAAATTGAGTTCTTAAGTATAAATGATTAAGAAAAACTCATGAAAGCAGATTCAAGTTGAAGGTTTACTGGTTTCTGGATGTCTCGAAGTATGGCTTAGTCAAATTTAGGCATGTTTCAGGTTTAAAATATTTGATGCATACAGATGGGAATATTACTTGAGGGGAAATATGCGTGTAAATATTTTATTGTTATTTGAATGGATTCGATGATCACTGGCTCTTTGTTCTATTTAATATTTAATTAATTTTTACTTTGTTTATTGAATGAATTTTGCGTGTACTTTGCTGATAAATATGTTCACATTATAGTTATTCACTAATTAAATATTTTGCTTGAAATTAATTAAGGAGAATGTGGTTGGCAACCTTTATGATGGTTGTTTTCCTCGTCCATATCATTTTCAAATGGATCTACGTGATTCCTTGTAGTTCATAATTGCATGTCATATTTTAGTAGTTTAATTATAATTCAAGGGAGCACCCATCTGTCAAAAACTGGTTTCTTTTCTTTAGATCTACAATAGAAATCTGATTAACTAGAAAAGAAAGATTTTTTTTTTTTTTTACATTCATTTAATGAAAAAAATTAATCTAATCAAGTATGAGCTGTCAAAAGCATATGCACACAGTAATTGCTTGCTAAGAGATTATTCTGATGCTTAATATATGGATAGTTCATTTTCACAAAAGATGGAAAACATGGTGTGCACTCTCGAATGTCTGCATACAATGATTATGATGGCAAGAAAATATTGATCTGCTACTAAATTCGGCAGAGTACTTTTAAATAATGCACTTACTCATGCTATTTGTTTCTTCATTTCTTCCTTGCAACTATTTTTCCTGCTTGATAATGAACAATTTTCATTAGATTAAGACATCTGTTTCTTCTTAGAGGTGCTAGATATCCTTGTCATTTATTGATGTTGCCATCTGTATTCTTTGTTGTACTCTATATTCTTAGGAGGAAAAAAAGGGAAAAAAGGAAAAGAAAAAAAAACTTAAAAGTTTGTATTTTTTTAAAGCCTAGAGCTTTGTTGACACAACAAATTAATTCTTGAATAATTATCTAATTAAAATTTAATTTTTTGATCACTATAGTTTTGAAGGACCTTCTGTGCAAGCCCCAACAAGAAGTCTATTTGATTATTTGATTCAATTAGTCCCTTCAAACCTGATAGATATTTAACTTGCATCATTAATAATGTGTGACCACCTATTATAAGTTTTTCAGAAAGTCTCAGTAAAACTCATATGGTTGACACTAATCAGTGTGGGCGATTAGTATCAAATTAAACTACTTGCTTGTATTAGGAATACCCAATTCCAAGTCAACCTTGATGCAATTTTTGCGTGGCTTTTAATTGCTTTTGGTTTCTATTCTCTTTGGCCTTCTCTTTATATTTATTCCTTTATTTATCTCGTATGCCACATTGTACTTTGCCTTTTACATTCAGTATTTTGTTTATCATGTGGTTTATATATATAAGGAATGTTCTTAGTAAATTTATACCAGTAGTTAGTAAATTTATGTGTATCTCCAAATTCTTGAATAAAGAGAGATATATTATAATATTATTCTTTAAATTGCATATTATAACTAGTTCAATTTTTTTTTTTTTTAAATATCTTGTTACTCTTGTATTGAATTCTAGTTTACTCTGTTATATATCCAGCTAGATTATATTGTTTCTACAAATTGAAATTAAGAAAGATCTCCTGTATTTTTTTCTGCATACCCTAATTTAAAAGATAACAATATAAATATGTATTCTGATATTTCTAAACATTAAAAATTCAGAAGACAGGGTAGAAATCTTTCTGTCATTTTGTTAAATCTAGATTGCAACAATATTATTGTACACTCTTCATGTAGCTGTAATAGGCATAGGCTCCGAAATATTTTTAGTTCAATAGGACAAGAAAATTAAAAGGTAAATAATTTTCTTGAAATTTTGTATAATTAGTGTTTAACTAAGAAAGAGTACTCAACATGGTTTTGTAATTAAGAAACACCAAGAGGGGAAAGCCGACCTAGCCAATTGGACTGGTAAATTGAGATTTTGACTAAATCAGTAATTATAGGATCTTTTATTAAATATCTCATCTAACTATATTAACCATAACTTTAGAAGTAACGTTATCTAGGTTATAACCCTAGCATACATACTAACATTTTGACGTACTATTTAGGATTAACCTTGATTACGTATTATGATTGGATCAAGTTTTAGTTATCTTTCATATTTTAGTTTGATGTAAGTAATGATTAGATCATGCTATATTAGGTAGAATTGATATCCTAATTTATACTAAGTCTATTATGAGAAACAAAGTAGGATTAAAAATCCTAAAATATATGATTATAATTATACTACTGGTGACATTATGTTTATATGAGCAAATCTTATAATTTGGACTCATGTAAATGTGTGTATTAAATAAAAATCCTAACCATGTGTGGGACTATTAAAGAGCCATGTGTGCTTTGCCACCATCTACTAATGGGAATCAATTAAAGTTATGTTGCAAAAATATATTGAACTCCTTATAAATTAAACTTCAGGTTGATCTTTAAAAAGTTATAATCTCTCACTTACTAAGAGATAAAATTAAATATTTTATAATTTAAAATATAATAGTTAATTGTTTCATTTCATTGATTGGCTTTCAAGTAATAAAATATAATTAGCATTATATCAAGTTCAAAATATCGTCTATGGATTTAACTTATTATATTTATTAAACTTATATTCATAACTGTCAAAATTTATAAACCTCCTATTTAAGTGTTTTCATGATTTTAATAATAATAAAATTATGAAAAAATTCATATCTAAGTTGTGAAAAATATTAAACTTCCAATTTTACTATTCATTAAATTATGTATATATATATATTAAATTTTAAAATTTTAAAATTATGAGTGCATCATTTTAAAGTTAAATATTTAAAAATGATTATTACATCTTGCATAGTCATGCATTTCAATCCTTTATTTAAAGACTTTACATCTTCAGAAAAGATATTATAATTTTCACTATTAATTGTAAATAATTTTCAAATTATTTAAAATATTTTTGAAAATTTTAAATGTAACAGTTTCAAAATTAAAGATCTATAATGCATACATTATATGCATGTATTATCTGTGAAAACATGAATTAGTTACATGTATAAAAAGAAAATTAAATTCTATATCCTAATCACCAAGTTAAGACAATGGTGATTTATTTAAGATGAAAATTCAGATACTATTAAGAATATAAATGGCAAGACAAATTTGAATGCTTTGCTATCTGGTAAGGAACCAATTTGCGGCCATCTTATAAGATTTTAAAATCCCATATGTGACATCATCAATTCTTAATAAAGAGAGTAGAATGATAATAAATATTTTTTCTTTAGTACATGTATAGTTATTAATATTTTTCTCCATTTTCTGCTTAAACTATATTTTCAGATATATCTGAATTACATTTTAATTCTTAAACTTTGACTCTAAGTGTGCATTCTATGACATTTGACAAACATAAATTTCTTAACTATTCTTTAGCATACACACACACATATACCTTAAATATTTGAATAGTCAAATGCAATGTATATTTGCCTTGTCATAAGCTATTATGGTAATTTACTCATTTTGAAACTAAAGTAAAATAGAAAAACTTTATAATTACCTTATAATTCCAATGAGACCTCACAATTACCCAAAGGCTTTATAGGTCTAATAAAGGGTGTCAAGAGTCATAATAATGTGGCTATGAAGAGTTAAACTTCTAACTATCACTGCTTGAGAAATAAAGATTGTTAAGCCATTATTTGACCCGGAACAAGATAAAGTCATTCTGACTAAAGATCTTTCTAGGAGTGTAGTCCTAATTTCATCAAGGAGATGGGGTTAAACCCATAATAGAGTTTACCAACAACAAGAACCCAACCTACATGATTGGGAGAGTTGGTTCCATGAAAGAAGTTCAATGTGGTAGTAACAAGATGGATTGGTGATACTCTTATGGAGTATCAACTCGGATATATTTATGTCCTATATGTAGTATTGTAGCTATTACCCCTTCTCTATGGTGACAATGCTTTTATGATATAACTAGGTAAGGTTGAGTTAATGAAATATCTATATTTATTAATACTGCATTTTTATTTTTTTGAATATTTATTTTACCATACTTATTATTTTATTAGTATTATTTAACTTAATTTATGACTTCTTTTTTTCTGATTATTATTGATACTAACATTCAAATTAATTTTCGATAGTATATGATAAATTAGCTTTATGTGTTATCATTATTATTTTTAAATATTGTTACTAATATTATTACTAATATTATTACTATTAATTATTATTATTATGTTTTAGTATTATTATTATTGTCTATTCTAATAACAAGTAGTATTGTTACTAAGTATTATTTTATATTATTCCTATTATTGATATTATGATTGTTGTTGCTTCTATTAATTATTATTCTTATTATTATTAAATGATTATCGTTATTATTTTTACCATCAATATTTTGTTATCTTAATTATTATTAATATTATCAGTATTTTTAAATTATTAATATTGCCATTATAGGTTACTAATATTAATAGGGGTCTTGCTATTATTATTATTAGTATTATTGTATTTATTTATTGTTATTAGTAGTAGTATTAGTTATTAATAATTGATGATATTATTATTGTTATTACTACTAATATTTATATTGTTATTGTTATTAATATCATTATTGTTTATTTTTAATTATTATTTACATGAAATGATTATGGATTATTACTTACTATTTTGATTCTTAATATTTCATCTCACCCAATACCCATTACCCTTTAAGTCCATACCCATTATCCTTTTAGCCATGATTCCTACCCAAATCTATTCCCAACAACCCAATATCTCTCACCCTATATAATTTATCTTATCCAAAACCTAACCCTACATTATTCCCTTCTCTTCTCCACCCCATCATCAGCCGCTGACAGCACCTCCCCCTGCCGTGGCTTCTTCACCCAAGCCCACCCCACGCAAGCACACCCCCTGCTCATACCCACAGAGCTTCACCTCTCCATAGGCCGCAACCTCTGGCCTAGTCCTTCCTGCCCATACTCATAGAGCTTCACCTCTTCATAGGCCGCAACCCCTGGCCTAGCCCCCCTGACTTTGCACAGCACCCCAGGCCAAGTCCCCCATGGCCAGCAATCCCTTCACGCAGTACCACCAGCGCCCTGTCGAGACCCCACCATGGCAGCCTCCTCCCCTCTCTCACAACCGAAGCGCCACCTCCTCTTAGCCATCCACCACGAGACCCGCGTCCACCACCTGTCATGACCATGAGACCCCCCTCCTCCTTTTCGTCGTCAAGGCCACACCCTCATCTGTATCCCCTTCTCCCATGGCCGTTGCCCACGCTCTGCGAGATCCACTGGAACTCCGTGACACTCCTACACCCTCTGGCCAAGCATCACCATCTCCCAGGCCGCCACGGCCGGGGCACTACACCCCCGAACCCCATGGTTGCTCTCCTCCCACGCGACACCCCCGGAGCCTACGCAGGCCAAGCCCGATGCACCAATCCTCCTATGGCCCCCGATAGCCCGGGCTCCCACCACCGACACACTCCCCGAAGTCGCCGGTCTTTTCTGCGACCTTCGGCCTACTCCTCCCCTTTCTTGTGTCCTCTGCCTTCTCCGGCGTGCTCCGCCACCCAACCACCGTGGCCCACGCTGCCCCCTCCTTGGCCGTGTGCATGGTGAGTCTCCTTGTCTCTCTCTTCCTCTTTCATTTGTGTATACTGTGTAATTACTGTAATTATTTGTGAGTTTGCTGTGTTGTGCAGTATGTGCATGTTAGGTATAGTGAGTGTGTGGGTTAATATATGAAAGCGTATGTATGTATTAGTGTGTGTATAATTATATATTGTATGTTGATGTATGTACATGTGTGTGTAGGTGTGTACAATGTGTGAGTTTGTGTGTATCATATGATGTATATATATGTGTGTGTGTGTGTGTGTTTATTAATATGAGTATGTGTATAAGTGTATACTCGTATGTATGTATGTATATATGTATATGGGTGTACACATATGTATGTGTCCTCGGGTGCATACTAGTGCATGTGTATTGATTGAAAAGGGAAATTATATTTGAAATAAAGAAAGAGTTAAAGTTAGAAAGTCTTAGTCTCATTTCAATGTAACCGTGTAGCAAGGGCTAAACGGGTCGATCCACAGGGAAGGATGCGATGGAAGCTTTTTGGAACGATTTTCTCTAAAATTAGCTTGGAAGAAAAAAGAGATATTGATTGTGAGAATTAGATTTAATCAAGCAAAAGAATTATAATCTACTAATCATCTACCACAACCAAAGTATTAGTCTAAAAGTGTGAACATCATATTGAATGAAGAATTATCTACCCTAGGTTATTGATTGAGAATCAAGTAAGATGAATAAAAATGTTAGAATCCTAATTAGTGTGCACTAATAAAAATTAAACTATAGTTCATCTTAATTTCAAAGCATAGCATAAGAAAAGTCCACTTAAAATTATGCTATCAAAGTATTTAAATATGAACCATGAATAATCATTTAAAAAGAGCAACCCAAATTAGTTAAACTTAATTATTGATTCATCTTCAAGAACACTAATTTAATCAAGCATACATGTCAATCAATTCATCTTTTAAACTAAATTAGGGTTGATCAAGAAATTAGCAAACTATAAGTTTGATTAGTTATTCATATTTTTATTTTATTTTCAATTTTTATTTTTAATAAGAAAAGTTGCATGAAAATTAAAAGAAGAAAAACAAATAAGCTAAGAAGAAAACTAAATTGAATTGCAAAGTAAGGAGAGAAAGAAAAATAAAGAACCTTTTTATTGGATGTCACTGACCAATTACAAAGCTCTCCTGCTTCTTCAACAATCTTCTTCTCCAAATAAAAAAAATGAAAAATACAAGAAAATTTGGAAAGATGAAAAGATCTAAAGAAAACCCTAAACTTCAGCTCTGAGATCCCCTCTCTGTTGCTCTGTAGGGGTATTTATAAGAGATTTAAGACGTGAAGTCCCAGTACAACTCTCTCACAAAATAGTGTTGGCAGATTTATCCAAACGGTCGCGGAAACGCTACTATAGCCGCGTTTCCGCGGCAAAAGCGTGGCCACTGGCCACGCGCTTTCTCGCGTGGCCTTCTCAGGTCCGTCCACCTGGGCGCCTCTTTCTGGATTCTGCATTCGCACCCTCTATCTTGAGAATTCGGGATAACTTAGGAAGCAAGTTATCAAAAATTTGAATTTGAAAAGGATTTGATCTCTTTATCTTTATCTTTAAGTCTTGCTCTCCTTTATCTTTATCTTGTAGTGCAAGCAACCAGTTTCAAGTAGAAGTCCATCTTTGTTTTAGGATAAGAATCCATCTTATTTTATCCTTCTCCTCCTCTTGATTTGAATAGCAATTAGAAGTCCTACTTTATCCTCCCTTCTCCTCCCCTAGATTTTAAATTAATAATATAAAATTCAAGTTTAGATTAGGTTAGATAAGATAGAAGCTTCTAAATTACTAAAACAAATCATGCATGTGGGCTTGTGGGATTTTTGGCCTTTTGGGCTTCAATTGTGCTTTATTTATTTATTCTTTAATTACTCAAGGCCTGCACAATATTAAACAATAAAAGGTTACATAGCAGTGCTTCATAAAAGAATAAGTAGGGAAGTATGATGATAAATATGCACTTTTGACTACCTATCACACCCCCACACTTATCTTTTTACTTGTCCTTGAGTAAAAATAAAAAAGAAAAGGAAAATAAAATAAAAACTAACCTATCTTAACTCACTTTCGTAGGAATCACGGTTGCACTTAGCACGTGCAACAAGCCATTAAACCTCTAAATTACCCCTAAACGACAAGTGTTGTCTCGTGAGGGTTTTCAGTGGATTACACCCATAAAATCCATAAAAGAAGAAGAAAATGTTAGTGATTAATTTTTTTATTTTGAAAAAGGAGAGAAATATTTGAAATATGTTTGAAGAAACTAAGCAATTATAAGTTTTAGAATTATTATTTTTATTCATTCATGAACTTAGTCTCAATATAATAATTCGTTCAATTTTAGGTAAGGATTAAAATTGAATTTTTATATATAGTCTCTTTTGTTACCCTAAATCATATGCATCCTTGTGAACGTGAATCTTTACTATGGATTCTTTAACTTGGACTCCCATGCCTCTTTATTATATATATATACACACACATATTATTATTATTATTTTAATATGCATAACTCATCTAATTTTCTTTTGTATAAGTATCAAGGCTTCTTGAGGCCCTCATACCTAACTAATTGACTATTAGATGTGTTAGTACATATGTAGATAATTTTCTTAGTTTTCTTAGGCTTTCTAATTCACCCATGTAGCGAGCTTAAGGTCGGTGGCTCCCAAACTGGTTGGTTCTAGGGCACCGGGTGAGAAAACACCCCACAGACTTAAGGACTCGAGTGAACTAGGCCATAAAACTAAGGACTTTATTTATAAAATCACCTTTAGGCGTGAATACTTATACTTCTTGAGGCACATGTATCCAGCTTAATTAGTGAAATTTTTTATTTATATTATTATATATTATTTTTTTATTATTTTTTTATAAGGCACATGAGTCTATATCTTAGAATCCTAAGTGTATTAGGTATGCACATTTCATTAAGGTAAAAATCAAGACTAATTACTTATTCAATTTTTCCTCCTATACCTAAAAATCCAACAATTTATTTTATTTTGACCAAGTTTTTAGAAATCCTAATCATGATTTTCCTAATTCTTAAGATTAACTTGAATTTCTTTCAAAAGATAAGTCAAGATATTATTTCCTTTTTCAAATATATTATTCTTATTTTTATTGTTAAGTGAGTTATGTTAACAGCAACCTACAGTTAGTCAATAATCTATGTTAAAATAAATATTTTATTTTATTTCATATTTTTTATTTTTTTATTTTTTTAAATTAAGCGTTAGTACCCTCCGCCATACTTGTCTCATGCATTATCCCCAATGTATGCATGTATGTATAAATGCATAAAATAAACTGACAGAGAGGTAGAGTTATTGATACATTGGGTCAAAAAGACCCATGGCTGTGTCTGCTTCCGGTACTGGTTCCAAAAATGGTTTCAGATGTTGATCATTTACCTTGAATTCATTTCCATTCTTAGGTTCGTATATCTATATGGATCCATGTGGAAACACAGTCTTAACAATGAAAGGCCTTGTCCATCTTGATTTCAACTTTCCTGGAAAAAGGTGAAGTCTAGAATTATAGAGTAAGACTTTTTGTCCTTGGATAAAAGTTTTTCTCAAAATGAACTTATCATGAAAAACCTTAACCCTATCTTTCATAATCTTCGCATTTTCATACGCCTCGTTCCTTAACTCCTCAAATTCAGAAATTTGCAATTTTCAAAGTGCACCAGCCTTATCTAGATCAAAATTCAGCTGCTTAATTGCCCATAAGGCTCGATGCTCTAAATCAACAAGAAGGTGGAAAGCCTTTCCATAGACTAATCTATAAGGAGACATTCCTAGAATCATTTTAAAGGCGGTCTTATATGCCCATAAGGCATCCACAATTTTGGTGGACCAGTCCTTCCTATTTTGATTCACAGTTTTCTCCAAGATAAGCTTAACTTACCTATTTGAGACTTCTACCTGCCCATTAGTTTGAGGATGATAACGTGTAGATAACTTGTGTGATATGGCATATTTTCGCATAAGAGCTTCAAAAGTTCTATTGCAAAAAATGTGTATCATTATCACTAATTATGGCACGAGGGTTCCAAAGCATGAAAAGATGTTTTCTTTCAAGAACTTGACAACAACTTGTTGTCATTTGTCTTGCAAGGGATGGCTTCAACCCACTTGGATACGTAATCTATAGCCAACAAGATGTATTAGTGCCCAAATGAATTAGGAAAGGGACCTATAAAATCAATGCCCCAAACATCAAAGAGTTCTACTTCTAGAATTGGGTTTAGGGGCATCATATTACGTTTAGAAATCCTTCCTATCATTTGGCATCTTGTGCAAGTTTTGCAAAAGTCAAATGCATCTTTAAACAAAGTGGGCCAATAGAAGCCACTCTGTAGTACTTTTTCAGCTGTTTTGCGGGGACCAAAGTGTCCACCGTAAGCAAATTCGTGACAAAAGGTTAGAACACTTCTAGTTTCCTCTTCGAGAACACATCTCCTAATTATTTGGTCGCTACAATATTTGAAGAGGTAAGGGTCCTCCCACATGAAATGTCGGACTTGAGACAAGAACGTTATCTATCCGGTTTTGACCAACTAGATGGCGTTTGGTTTGTGACTAAGTAATTATAGTTTGTGACTAAGTAATTAACTATGTCGGTAAACCATGGTTCCATAGCGTCGGGGAAGTTATCATTGATGGGCAGTTCATCGGAAGGTGCGTTTGGCACACGAGAGAGATGATCAGCAACGGCATTTTCGACGCCCTTTTTATCTCAAATTTCGAGATCAAACTCTTGAAGGAGGAGAATCCAACAGATGAGTCAGGCCTTCGCATCCTTCTTGAGCATAAGATATCAAATCGCTGAATGGTCGGTGAAGATAGTGGCCTTGGTCCCAAGTAGGTATGGGCGAAATTTCTCCAAAGCAAACACTACAGCTAAGAATTCCTTCTCAGTAGTATAGTTTACTTGGGTTTCGTTTAGTGTCCTACTTGAATAATAGATCACGTGTTGCTTGTTATCTTTGCATTGTCTTAAGACAGCGCCTATAGCAAAATTGGAAGCATCACACATGATCTCAAAGGGTTTGGACCAGTCCGGAGGTGAGAGGATAGGTGCAGAGATAAGTTCCAATTTTAGCTTCTCCCATGCGCTACAACACTTTTCATCAAAGATGAAAGGCACGTCTTTGGCTAAAAGGTTTGTAAGGGGTCTAGCAATTTTGCTAAAATCCCTAATAAACCTACAATAAAACCCGGCGTGTCCTAAAATAGAACGAATGTCTTTCACGCATCGTGAAATTAAGAGTTTGGTTATGATCTCCACCTTAGCCTTATCCACTTTGATCCCTTTCCTAGATATCTCATGACCTAGGACAATCCCATGTTGCACCATAAAGAGGCACTTTTCCCAATTTAGGGTCAAGTTCTTATCGGTGTACCTTTTTAGCACTAGTTCTAAGTGATGTAGACATTGGTCAAAGGAATCTCCATAGACGGAGAAGCCGTCCATGAAGATCTCCAAGAAGCGCTCGACCAAGTCGGAGAATAGGCATAACATGCAACGTTGGAATATCGGGGGCATTGTATAGGCCGAAGGCATTCGGCGATAAGCAAACGTCCCAAATAGACATGTGAATGTTGTCTTTTCTTGATCCTCCGGGGCTGTTGGGATTTGGCTATACCCTGAGTAACCATCCAAGAAACAGTAATACTCATGGCCCGCTAATCGTTCCAGCATTTGGTCGATAAATGGGAGGGGAAATGATTTTTTCTAGTCGATAGTCTATGCATACTCGAACCTTGGTAGGTAGTCGTATTTGCACTAACTTTTGCTTTTCATTTTTCACCACAGTAAAACTGGACTTTTTAGGGACAACTTACACTGGGCTGACCTATTGGCTATCGGAATGGGATAAATGATCCCATTATCCAACAGTTTCACTATTTCGCCTTGTACAACCTCTTACATGAGCAGGTTTAGCCTACGCTGTGGGTCCTTCTTCGCTTTAACCCCTTCATTTAGATGGATTTTATGCGGACTATTTTAGGGTTTAGTCCCTTGATATCGGCCATAGTCTAACCAATGGCCTCCCTTATTGGAACTTGATTTTGATGATACATTTGTGAAGCCATTTCGTTGGAGCTCTATCTCACAAGATTATACAAGAGTTCTACATGCTCCTACATGCTCAAGACTTCTCAAGCATTATGGCTATGGATGTGTATTATGATATTTATTAGAATGTTAAAAGCCTTGAATACACACACACATCATAAGTCCTTGTAGTCGACTTATACCCATTATTAATCGACTTATACTTCTTATAGTCGACTTGATATTTATGTAATCGATTAACTTTTGTCCTGAAAAGTTACCAACTCTCTGTTTCTTGACAGTTAACATTGTTAGTCGACTTATCCACTTTATTAGTCGACTAATACTTGTAGTAGTCGACTAATACCTTCTACTGGTCGACTATATTCAGTTTTCAGAAACATGTCACATGTATCAGTCTTTCCCTAGTCGACTTGCTCCCTTTACTAGTCGACTAATATAAGCAAAAAATTGTTCTTATAGTCGACTAACCCATAGACTCAAGTCGACTAATGATAGTTCTGACTGTTGGACAGTTTCTGATTTCTGATGTTTTATCCAATGTTTCAGTATTCAAATTTGTTATGATAACTACCCTAACTGACTATAGATTTCAGCTATAAATAGAGATGTTATTTTTGTTGGAACATGTTTTGATGAAGACATTTGTGAAGCATTTCAATTGGAGCTCTAACACATGACGAATCAAGAGTTCTTCATGATCAAGATGTCCCAAAGAGAGTTGATATGATGTGGTTTGTAATTGTGAAATAGCATGTCAAAAGCCTTGATACACGCACACATTTCATTGACCATTAGTCGACTTATGGTCCCTATTAGTCGACTAATACACTTGGTAGTCGACTAACCCGAACCCCCTAGTCGACTAGTCATGTGTCCAAAAGAAACCCAACTCTCTGTTTGTCCATTAGTCGACTTGATAGACAAACCTAGTCGACTAATAGACCTTGTAGTCGACTAACCCTATTCCCCTAGTCGACTAATAGCTGATCCAGTCGACTTATAAAGTAGTTGCAGTCGACTTGATTCAGTTAACCAGAAAACTTTCATTCGAACTTATCTTGACCTAGTCGACTAATACCAAAATGTAGTCGACTAACCTTTGGAACAAAAGGCAAGTCGACTATAGGCAGTTTCTAACTGTTGGACAGTTTCTGTTATCTGGTCTTTTGTGCAACGTTTTCCAACGTTTCAATCTTTTGAATTGCACCTATAACTACCCTAACTAACCCTAGAGTGCAGCTATATATAGGGTTGTTAATCTAAAGGCCAAATACCAATCCTAATCTTCAGTTTTCTAAATCAAAAATTCTGTCAATCCTGAAAACTATTCCCACTTCAGTTCTTCACCAAATTCTGATTCTTTAGTGAAGTTCTCTGAAGTTTTTCTCCTATACTAGACCTTGTCCACGTTCATATACAATACCAAGCTTATAGGAAAGTGTTGTAATACTCAAAGCAATCATTGTACACGGGTGTCTTCTTGGTGTAGAAGCAGTTGTACAAGGTGAAGTTTGTTCTCTTGGTGTAGAGAGAAGGTGTACACATTTGGCAAAGGGGATTTGTCAAGTGGTGTGCATGGTTGTGATTTTGGGTGTACAAAATCAAGGATAAAGGAAAATCTCAAGCGGGCGGTTTGGGGACTGGATGTAGGTCATGAGGACCGAACCAGGATAACTCTCTCGTGTTTGCGTTTGTCTAAACTTTTCTGAGATTTGATTTCCTTTATTGCAAGTTTATTTATTTGTTTAACTTAATTCTTCTTTGTTTAGTATTTGTGTTGACTTCGTAGTTTAGATCCATAAGTGCCAACAGAGCAAGTCCAATAATTGGCATCATCTCGGGACCAACATTTGGTATCAGAGCAAGGTCTCACATTCGGCATACAAGCCCTGCATACCTAGTCAACAACAAGCAAGGATGGCAACGGAGTTCCCTTCGTCACAATTCAAAGAAGGACATTCTACACAACGTCCACCGCTATTTGACGGATCCAACTACAACTATTGGAAGTGTAGAATGAAGATCTACTTGCAATCGTTCAACTACGAACTTTGGAACATCGTTGAAGCATCATACACCAAGCCAACAACCAACTATAGCACTTGGAGTGATGATCAAAAGAAGAATGCGAACCTTGACGCCAAAGCGATGAATGCCTTGTTCTGTGCATTAACTAAAGAAGAATTCAACAGAGTGTCAACAGCCACTTCTGCACATCAAATATGGCATACTCTTCAGGTAACACATGAAGGCACAAATAAAGTTAAAGAGTCTAAAATATCTGTTCTTGTCCACAGGTTTGAATTATTCAAAATGGAGGAGAATGAAACCATATCCGAAATGGTTACAAGATTCACCGACATTACCAATTCATTAGCATCCCTTGGAAAGGACTACACCCAAGTTGAAAGAGTTCGCAAGATACTTCGTGCACTCACACCAGAATAGGAGAAGAAGACAACCGCAATTGAAGAGGCGAATGATCTCTCAACTATGACATTAGAAAACCTAATTGGTAATCTAATGGCATATGAAGTGCAGTTAGAAGAAAGAAAGAAGGATGAACGACAACACCACTCAAAGAAGAAAGAACTTGCCTTCCATGCATCCTCCGACACGGACGATTCCAATGACGATGAAGAGGAGATGGCAATGCTTTCAAAGAAATTCAGGAGATTTCTTAAGCAAGGTAAATTTAAATGCTTTAATTGTAACAAAACAGGTCATTTGAAGAAAGATTGCCCTTTGCTCAAGAATAAAGGCAAATACATGAGCAAAAAGTTCAAAAAGGTGAAAGACTACGAAGCCTCATGGGAAAACAGTGATTCCTCGTCCTCTGACGAAGAAGAAACCACAGAACGTGTCAATCTCTGTTACATGGCACTAGAAGATGATGAGGTATCATTTACTGAACTTTCTGATGCATTTCATGAATTATTTAATTATCTAAAGCATGAAAAACTGAAAAATAAAGTTTTATCAAAAGAAAATGAAATACTTTTTAATGAAAATTCATGTTATCTTTACAAGTATCTTCTATAAATTCTCAACAAGATGAGTTTGAAAAAGTCATATCATCTTTGAAAAATGATAATGAGAAGTTTATAAAAGAGAACATTTTTCTTAAAAAGGAAACTGAGTCTTTGAATAAAAGGATTTCTATTTTAGATAAAGATATTTCAGTTTTCAAAAAGAAATATGAAGATATTTTGCAAAATGTGACTAAGTTCAATCATGGAAAAGAAAAATTGAATGATTTATTATCTTTTCAGAAGTTGTCACATAATAGTTATGGTATTGGATTTGTTGAAAAATCTTCATATTGTAGTAATCCATATAGTTCTTTTGTAAAAAGAAAGTCTAAGAAAAATAAGTGTATATGGATTCCTAAGAATTTAAGTATTCATGATAAAAATATATATATTGCATCATACATTCATGATATATGTAATTCTTGCAACTATGTGTATACTAACAGGTGGAAACCAAATTCTAAATGGATTTGGACTCCTAAAGGTTAATATGTTCTTTTATATTTGGCACCATCTAACGTTTATCTTACAGGTACCATATAAAAAGTTGATAAGAACATATATATATATATATATATATATATATATATATATATATATATATATATATATATATATTTAATGATATATTTGTTGCAGGGGGAGAAAAATATAACATATTTTCTGCAGGGGGAGCACTTGTGCACACAACGTTTCATCATCAAAAAGGGGGAGAATGTTGGAACATGTTTTGATGAAGACATTTGTGAAGCATTTCAATTGGAGCTCTAACACACGACGAATCAAGAGTTCTTCATGATCAAGATGTTCCAAAGAGAGTTGATATGATGTGGTTTGTAATTGTGAAATAGCATGTCAAAAGCCTTGATACACACACATATCATTGACCATTAGTCGACTTATAGTCCCTATTAGTCGACTAATACACTTGGTAGTCGACTAACCCAAACCCCCTAGTCGACTAGTCATGTATCTAAAAGAAACCCAACTCTCTGTTTGTCCATTAGTCGACTTGACAGACAAACCTAGTCGACTAATAGACCTTGTAGTCGACTAACCCTATTCCCCTAGTCGACTAATAGCTGATCCAGTCGACTTATAAAGTAGTTGCAGTCGACTTGATTCAGTTAACTAGAAAACTGTCACTCGAACTTATCTTGACCTAGTCGACTAATACCAAAATGTAGTCGACTAACCTTTGAAAATTTGCCTAGTATAGTCGACTAACTCAAAAGGCAAGTCGACTATAGGCAGTTTCTGACTGTTGGACAGTTTCTGTTATCTGATCTTTTGTGCAACGTTTTCCAACGTTTCAATCTTTTGAATTGCACCTATAACTACCCTAACTAACCCTAGAGTGCAGCTATATATAGGGTTGTTAATCTAAAGGCCAAATACCAATCCTAATCTTCAGTTTTCTAAATCAAAAATTCTGTCAATCCTGAAAACTGTTCCCACTTCAGTTCTTCACTAAATTCTGATTCTCTAGTGAAGTTCTCTGAAGTTTTTCTCCTATACTAGACCTTATCCACGTTCATACACAATACCAAGGCTTATAGGAAAGTGTTGTAATACTCAAAGCAATCATTGTACACGGGTGTCTTCTTAGTGTAGAAGCAGTTGTACAAGGTGAAGTTTGTTCTCTTAGTGTAGAGAGAAGGTGTACACATTTGGCAAAGGGGATTTGTCAAGTGGTGTGCATGGTTGTGATTTTGGGTGTACAAAATTAAGGATAAAGGAAAATCTCAAGTGGGTGGCTTGGGGACTGGATGTAGGTCACGAGGACCGAACCAGAATAACTCTCTCGTGTTTGCATTTGTCTAAACTTTTCAGAGATTTGATTTCCTTTATTGCAAGTTTATTTATTTGTTTAACTTAATTTTTCTTTGTTTAGTATTTGTGTTGACTTCGTAGTTTAGATCCATAAGTGCCAACAGAGCAAGTCCAACAATTGGCATCATCTCGGGACCAACAGTTTTAGGCTAAACACACCACATCAAATCAATAGTTTTCTGCCCAAAAACTCTGTTCAAAATCTATTTTTTAGAAAATTGTTTCTACTTTTATTTCTTCACTCAAATTCTAATCCTTTAGTGAGGATTTCTGAGAGTCCACCTATAAGAGTCCTTGTTCACGATCACATACAGATTCAAGACTTATAGGATTGTTTGTAATCACTCAAAGAGAAAGATTGTACAAGAGTCTTCGGGTTGAAGAGAAGTTGTACAAGGTGTTGTGGTCTTTTTGATTGTAAGAAGAATTGTATACATTAGGCAAAGGGGATTTGTCAAGTGATATACAAGGTGTTGATTTTGGGTGTATAAAATCAAAGATTAAAGAAAATCTCAAGCGGGTGGCTTGGGGACTGGATGTAGATCAAGAGGACCGAACCAGGATAAATCTTTTGTATTTGCGTTTGCTTTCTTTTCTGAGATTTGAAAAACACCTAGAGGGGGGGTGAATAGGTGTGAATGCTAATCTAGGAAACTAAGTGCAAACTAAGTGCGCTAAATGCGGAAGCTAATGTAAATTATGCACAAACTAATATAATACAACAAGTGTAGCCGAATTCCCCTTTCGAGGCTCTGGACTAACTCCCCTTGATTCCCTTGAAATGGGTTGAGGCGCTATGTGAAGCTCTTGTTGGATGAGTACAAGTTAGGCACACACACACAAGCAATCCAAGCAATAAGAAATATGTGCACACACAATCAAGCCAAGCAATCAAGAATGAATAGCAATATGAATAAATGCAAGGCAATATGAAATATGCACAACACAAGCAAATATGATATGATATGAATATGATGCTTTGCACAAAGTAAAGAGAGTAGAGTTGAGAGAAATTGGATCAAACGCTAACACAAAGATTTGTTTCGAGGTTCGAGTACCCAACTCTACATCCCCGCCTACACCACCGTGTAGGATTTCCCAATCCACTATAGGAGTACCGAACTCCTCTCTCAACCTTATAAAGCCACCGAGGCTATACAACCACAATCCACCTCTACCGAAGAGGGATACGGCCCGTAGCCAACAACAACAAAAACAACAACAACCTCTACCGAAGAGGCTCACAACAAACACAATCACCTCTACCAAAGAGGAATCCAAACTAATACCACTCCGATCACCTCTACCGAAGAGGGATTCACAAAAGCAAGGAGGGTTTACAATAAGTGGTTACAAAGACCACAAACACAATCTTTCTTTCTTTTCTCTTTTCTTTTCTACAAAAACAAGATCCTAAATAGATTAGGATAGGTGATAGCTCAAGTGTGGAAACAAGGTGTTTTTGGAAACCAGCAACAAAGAAAAACTACTTGGGAAATCACTTGTAAATGATAGAAAATGAAAAACAAAACAATCTCCCAAAACCCTAGCTTTCTTTGATTTTCCAAAAACCCAAAAACAAATAAGATGAAATCTTTTTGGCTTAAAAACTCTTTTAAAAACTCTTTTAAACACTAGAGAAAGTCTGGAATTTTTAGCTCTAAAAATCTTTTTCAAAACAATGGAGAAATGGGGTATATATAGCCCCTAGGAAAAACTAGCCGTTAGGCTGATGTGGCAGCCTGACAGACTGCCGGTCGACCGGCCCGGTCGACCGCCAACGGTCAAAAATGTGACCGTTGGGCAACATCGGTCGACCGGTCCGGTCGACCGAAATAACCGAGAGCAGAGCTCTCAGGCCCGGTCGACCGGCCCGGTCGACCGTCCACTGTGCCGTGCACGTCTGTGCACGTCGGTCGACCGGATCGGTCGACCGGTCCTTGGTGCGGTCGACCGTCCCGGTCGGCCGACCAGCCTGTCAGCACAAAAACCAGGTCAGAAAAATTTGGAAAAATATTTTCTAAAAAATCTTTTATCTCTTTTAAAAATACCATAAAAATTGTTTTATCATTTTATGTTGAAACATAAACATGTGATAAAAATTTCAAGACATATATCAATCATATCAATTCATTTTTGTGTCTTGCCAATTTTATCAAAAACAAAACTTGTATTTTATCAAACTAGAATTTTCCAAAACATGAATAGGATAGTCAAAATAAGTTTGTCTAGCAAGTTTAAAGCATGTATGTATATCTAGAACATATCTAATATACATAGGTATAAGGTAAACTTGTTTTGATCTATTATTCATGAAAACCAAAAACCAAATCATGAAACGTGTGTGTTTTGTGCACTTGAGCATATCAACTAAACTAAACTTTACAAATGGATCTAAAACTCTATCTAAACTAGGATACCTAAGTCTTCTTGTCGATCTTCCATCTTCAAGTAGACTCGATCCCAAACGCGTGATCCTCCAAGTGCAAAGGTATGATCTTTAGCTTTGGCACCGGAATCACCATGATAAGCTTCTAATCATCTTGTTGAAGCTAATCACCAACTAATATCCTGTTAATGATCTGAAACTTAGAAACACAAGAATATTAGTAAACATAACTACATGAGTTGATCATCATCAAAACTAGAGTGGAAGGCCATTGGGCCAACAATCTCCCCTTTTTGATGATGACAAAACTCATGGAGTTATATATGCATGGATTAAAGTTAAGCTTCAAAGAAGCTCCCCTTAACTCATGCATATGCATAAACAATAAATGGTTCTAGATATCAAATGGAATATTCAAAACAAAATAAGCTCTAGATACCAATTACAAAGTAAACTCTATATATCAATTAAACTTAATATTCTTGATATATTAAAACATAATATATGCATAAATATATGCATAAACATAAGCATGCATATAAAACTTCATAAATCTTTCTCCCCCTTTTTGTCAATCATCAACAAAGGGGTAAACAATCAAAACCATAGATAAAATGAGGGGTAAAAATCTTTCTCCCCCTTTTTGTCAATCAAAACAATGCAAACAATGTTCTCCCCTTTTTTGTCTAAAACAAAAAACAAAATCAATAAGGGGTGACTACAACCATGATATCAATTAGAAAATATGTCAATGAAGCATCTTGATACCAATAAACAAGGATCAATATATGTTATATGCTATATACATTCATGAAGAGGAAGACGCTAAGTTAGCTTCCCTACACATATGCATTACATGAAGAAGGGATGACAAGCCCCAATTCACATAACACATATTATGTAATGCATAAGAGGAGATGTGAAGCTCCCCCTACACACGTATATCATATAAAGAAGAGTTGTCAAGCTCCTCAATTTATAATATACTCAACATGAATCTATATGTAAGAGAGATGTTAAGCTCTCCTTGCATATAGGAAATACAAATCAAAACTTTGAATATTTTCTTTAAACAACATTTTGAGATACCAATTGTAATTAAACATAGCAAATTACCAATTGTAAAATAACATAACAAATTTTGAATGTCTAAACACAAATTTTGATACCAATTGTAAGAATATATTTCATTTGAAAATATATAAACAAATTTGATGTTGATATCATATGTTCAAAATAACAACTTTTAATCATAAAGAGTGGGAGTACAAATACCAATTGAAATACAAAATCAAATTTTCTCCCCCTTTATGAAAACAAACTAAAGACATGCATAGTCTTGATAACAATTTAAAAGTAATCAATTTAAACAAAATTGAAACTCAAGCACTAGTATAAACACAAACATATATATGTATGAAAGATAGATACCAATAGAAATTGATATACTTGGAATTTAAAGTATACATACATACAAAACATATATGAGTATACAAGAAGATCAAAATGATACCAATTGAAAAAGTTCAATGATACCAATTGACATAACAATAAGTTCAAGTGTATACATCATATTATCTACCACCCAATCATAATTCAAGTTTTAAAGATTTTCAATTTAGGGAATACATGAACATGATCTCCCATCCTACCGCCCTTAGATAGTAGGGGTTTTCAAAGATAGATTTGAAAATGTAGTTTTGTTTGAAAATCTCTACCAAAGTGAAGAACATCGCAACTAGTTAAATGGAAAAACTTGTTAACTAGTACGAAATCCTTCAAGCAAGGAATAAAACAAAATTGTTTTTCATAAACATGAAATTCACATCATATCAAACACTCAAGTTCAATTAGGCATAAATAAGACTCATGAAAACAAAACATGAGCAAGCAATAGATGTGAGTGTACAAATAAAATGTGAAGATCATAATCATGAAAATATTTCATTAAGCTCAATTATTCCTTAAAAACATAATTCCATCAAAAACATGAAAAATCATATAAAACTACTTATTTAATCTTCAAGGCTTATGTATGTCTAATACAAGCTAAAATATACATACATATCCAAAACTCAACGAGTCCACTAAATGTGTATTCATGAAGGCACGTGGCTCAAAAAGATGTATATGTATAAGATTAGTTTGAACTAGATAGACATATACATGAAGTTAAACATAAATACATGAAACATGAAAAACTAAATTTTCATCACAACAAATTTCATTTCAAGGTATATGTATGAAATGTCAAACATGAAGTATACATACATATCCCTAAACACAATTTGAGTCCATAATATAGATTTGCATGAAAGGCAAATGACTCAAGGGGTATACATGTATATCTTAAAGTTTGGCAATACAAACATATACATGAAGTGAAAACTCATAATCATAAATCCAAAAATATGAATACAAGTCTAAAATGTATGGATCATCAAAACTAGACTATACTAGCACATCTAATGGGTTCAAATAAGCATTCAATTCCAACTATATATAGATTTATTTGTAGCCCACTCTATGTACAAGTATATAACTAGTCTTAATGAAAACAAACATCTAAACATATATTCAAAACATGAAGCATCAAAACAAATATAAAAGTCATCATGATAAAACTAAAACATGATTATTATGTAAATTCACATGTATTAGATTCATGATGTACATTATAGCTTAAACAAAAGTGAGATCACTAAATATGGGATCATATAAGCATGTGTGTCTCAAATACTATACATGTATGTCAAGGATCTAATAAACATGGAATGAACATACTAATCCAATGACAACAAAAACATGCTATAAACTATGAACATGAAAAGCATGTAAACAATAAATGGGAGTAAAGGATTGTTACCAAAAACGAAGAAGCAACTCTCCTTGTCTCCAAAACATGGTGGTCATCTCCACCAACCTTCCCTTGAAAGTGATGCATCCATTTGATTTTCATGAAGTCCGGAACGCATCCACTCCAAGGTGTCATCACTCTCACGTCATGTGAGAGCCCACACCTACATCATAAACAATAGGAGGGGTGGTCTTTGGTACTCATCTCTTATTGGGTCCATGAGGGTTAGTCTCATTTCTAACCCAAACAAATTTCTTGGCTAAATTTTCAACATGTAAACGATCATAGCAAAATTTAGCAAGATGGCCTTTTCGGCCACAATGTGTACATGTGTACACATGAGCATACATGTGTTGATGGTGTCCGTGTGAAGCATGTGTATGCCGTGATGGGTGTGCATGCATAAAGGATGGAACTTGTTTCTTTCGAACCAAGGTTTCCAAGCGTGTGTGGTTCATGGCACATTGGCTCATAGTGGAGCCCAAACAATCTACTCTCTTCTTTAACATACAAATATCATCATTGATCCTAGAAGAAGAGGTACATGCATTAGGTAGACTAGATGAAGAAGCTACACTAGCATGGCAAACATGTGCATCAATTTTATTTTGCAAAACAATATTCTTATCTAAACAAACATTCAACTCATTTGAAATAGAAATGATTTTGTTTTTCAAAGCAACATTCTCTTTTAAAACAAAATCAATTTTAGAAGACATATTTTCATTTTTCTTCAAAAGAACATGGCAATCATTTTTGGATTTTAAAAATTCATTTTCTTTAAGTGCAAGTTCCAATTGAGATCTCAATGAATCCCTTTCATTATAGGCCTCAACTTTCTCTTGCAAAACACAATCAAGTCTAGAATGCAAACATTTATTTTCTTTTTCAATATCTAGACTTTTCTTTTTCAACACGTTATATTTTTCTATTAGTTTTTCACAAACCATAGATAGTTCTTCATTTAAAGCATGGGATTAACAAAATCATTTGAAGAACTAGCACAATCATTACTATCTAGTTGAGTTTCCGATTGTACCTCAAGGGAGTCATTCCCTTGGACCATGAAGCATTGTGGATCGGATTCTCCACTAGATTCCTCTTCTTGAATTTGAACTTGAAGCTCCGAGGTGGTGGTTGTTGTCAATTTGTTCCACACTACAAAAGCGGAATCAAAGTTAGAAACACGTAAAAGATATTCTTTAGTTAATGTGCTTCTAATGGCCTCTAGGGCTTGTGCATTGGCCCCTATATGATTGCAATCACCAAGATAACATCTCTTGGTGGCCGCAAGGAAAACATGCAAACCTAGGGTCTTTAGGTACATGGACATCCTATACTTCCAAACATCAATGTTGGAAGGGTCAAAGCTAGGAGGGGTCATGAAGTCCATGGTAAACTATGAATGTGCAAACAAACAAATGCAAATGAGATTAGCAAGCAAATGGATCACTCCTAGGATGTTAAGCCTAAGTATCAGGAGCACTAGCTCTGATACCAATTGAAAAACACCTAGAGGGGGGGTGAATAGGTGTGAATGCTAATCTAGGAAACTAAGTGCAAACTAAGTGCGCTAAATGCGGAAGCTAATGTAAATTATGCACAAACTAATACAATACAACAAGTGTAGCCGAATTCCCCTTTCGAGGCTCTGGACTAACTCCCCTTGATTCCCCTTGAAATGGGTTGAGGCGCTATGTGAAGCTCTTGTTGGATGAGTACAAGTTAGGCACACACACACAAGCAATCCAAGCAATAAGAAATATGTGCACACACAATCAAGCCAAGCAATCAAGAATGAATAGCAATATGAATAAATGCAAGGCAATATGAAATATGCACAACACAAGCAAATATGATATGATATGAATATGATGCTTTGCACAAAGTAAAGAGAGTAGAGTTGAGAGAAATTGGATCAAACGCTAACATAAATATTTGTTTCGAGGTTCGAGTACCCAACTCTACATCCCCGCCTACACCACCGTGTAGGATTTCCCAATCCACTATAGGAGTACCGAACTCCTCTCTCAACCTTACAAAGCCACCGAGGCTATACAACCACAATCCACCTCTACCGAAGAGGGATACGGCCCGTAGCCAACAACAAACAAAAAACAACAACAACCTCCACCGAAGAGGCTCACAACAAACACAATCACCTCTACCAAAGAGGAATCCAAACTAATACCACTCCGATCACCTCTACCGAAGAGGGATTCACAAAAGCAAGGAGGGTTTACAATAAGTGGTTACAAAGACCACAAACACAATCTTTCTTTCTTTTCTCTTTTCTTTTCCACAAAAACAAGATCCTAAATAGATTAGGATAGGTGATAGCTCAAGTGTGGAAACAAGGTGTTTTTGGAAACCAGCAACAAAGAAAAACTACTTGGGAAATCACTTGTAAATGATAGAAAATGAAAAACAAAACAATCTCCCAAAACCCTAGCTTTCTTTGATTTTCCAAAAACCCAAAAACAAATAAGATGAAATCTTTTTGGCTTAAAAACTCTTTTAAAAACTCTTTTAAACACTAGAGAAAGTCTGAAATTTTTAGCTCTAAAAATCTTTTTCAAACAATGGAGAAATGGGGTATATATAGCCCCTAGGAAAAACTAGCCGTTAGGCTGATGTGGCAGCCTGACAGACTGCGGTCGACCGGCCCGGTCGACCGCCAACGGTCAAAAATGTGACCGTTGGGCAACATCGGTCGACCGGTCCAGTCGACCGAAATAAACCGAGAGCAGAGCTCTCAGGCCCGGTCGACCGGCCCGGTCGACCGTCCACTGTGCCGTGCACGTCTGTGCACGTCGGTCGACCGGATCGGTCGACGGCCCTTGGTGCGGTCGACCGTCCCGGTCGGCCGACCAGCCTGTCAGCACAAAAACCAGGTCAGAAAAATTGAAAAAATATTTTCTAAAAAATCTTTTATCTCTTTTAAAAATACCATAAAAATTGTTTTATCATTTTATGTTGAAACATAAATATGTGATAAAAATTTCAAGACATATATCAATCATATCAATTCATTTTTGTGTCTTGCCAATTTTATCAAAAACAAAACTTGTATTTTATCAAACTAGAATTTTCCAAAACATGATAGGATAGTCAAAATAAGTTTGTCTAGCAAGTTTAAAGCATGTATGTATATCTAGAACATATCTAATATACATAGGTATAAGGTAAACTTGTTTTGATCTATTATTCATGAAAACCAAAACCAAATCATGAAACGTGTGTGTTTTGTGCACTTGAGCATATCAACTAAACTAAGCTTTACAAATGGATCTAAAACTCTATCTAAACTAGGATACCTAAGTCTTCTTGTCGATCTTCCATCTTCAAGTAGACTCGATCCCAAACGCGTGATCCTCCAAGTGCAAATGTATGATCTTTAAGCTTTGGCACCGGAATCACCATGATAAGCTTCTAATCATCTTGTTGAAGCTAATCACCAACTAATATCCTGTTAATGATCTGAAACTTAGAACACAAGAGATATTAGTAAACATAACTACATGAGTTGATCATCATCAAAACTAGAGTGGAAGGCATTGGGCCAACAAGATTTATTTCCTTACTTGCAAGTTCTTTATATTTAACGCTAATATCTTTATTTGAGTGTTGACAATTATTTTTAGATCCTACAATTGGTATCATTTCGGGACCAATATCCCTATGTCTCCTAAGGTTGCCAATAGGTCTTCCTCTTTCCTCTTAGTCAAGTTGGATGCAACTATAACTGAAAGCGTCTCTTGTTCACCAAGGTAGGCATACTTAAGATGCCTAGGCAAGGTCTTTAACTCCAAGGAAGGAGGTGGCTCAATGGGTGGAGGTGTTAAGCTTAAATTCTCCATCTATATAGAACTTGGACTTGCTGCCCACTCAATCATCTCGTCAAGGTTGAGATCACTAGATTCTAACTCTTCATCATCCCTTGATTCTAGTGTGATCTTCTCTTTGTGCTCACTAGTCATATTTTCAATCAAGTTGACCTCAAAGGGTTGGTCGTTTATGTCGTAGGGGTGCTTACCTAAGTTGAAAACATTGTTTCTTGATCATCTCTCCAAAAGTCAATCTCATGGATCCGTTTCTACAATTTATGATTGCGTTAGCAGTTACTAGGAACGGACGTGATGGGAGTCTGGAACCTAGGATTAGACACAGGTTGTATCTCTAAAATAATGAAATCTACTAGATAAATAAATTCTCCTACACGTATAAGGACATCGTTGATCTCTCCCTTTGGAACTTTAATTGATCGATTAGCTAATTGGATCGTAACTTGAGTTGGGCTGAGTTCGCCTAGTCCAAGTTGTTGATATACAGAGAAGGGAAGCAAATTAATGCTTGCTCCTAAATCGAGGAGTGCTCTACTAATTTCAGCTTGACCTATTGTGCAAGAAATGGTGGGGCAACCATGGTCTTTGTACTTGACTGGAATCTGGTTGGACAATAGCTCACTAATGTTAGTGGCTAGAAAAATCTTCTTGGACACATTTGTCTTTCTTTTCTTGGTGCACATGTCCTTAAGAAATTTGGCATAATTAGGGACCTGTTGGATTGCATCAGGAAGTGGTATATTAAGTCTAACTTGATTAAATACCTCGAGAAGTTTCTCCATATGTACATTATTATTACTCCTAAGCCTATTTAGAAATGGGACTATAGGTTGGCGCACCTGTTTTGCTGACTTATCAACTTCAGTTTCTTTGGAGTTTTGTGAGAGGGTGGAACTAGATGGAGTAGACAATTGAGCAGGGTCCGGTGGTATAGATACTTGATTATCAACTTGTTTCCTGACCTCAACGTATGAATCAAGTTACACTAGTTTGGGTATTGAGCCTCATTGGCTTGCCTAGGATTTCTAGGGTTTGGCAATGGTTGACTTGGTAGAGTTCCCTTTTGTCTTTCTTGTTGATTCAGTTGCATCTCTATCCTAGTAAGACTTGAGCTAGTGTTTCTTGGCTTTTAACTAGAGTGTCTACCTTTCTTTCCATATTGGAGAGTCTTGTTTCCATATGTGAATTTTGGAAAGAGAGTGGAGGACTTTGGTTGGGAAAATTTTGTTGATAAGGAGATTATTGAAAATTATTGGAGAATTTTGGCCTTGCTTGATCATTGTTGTTTGGGCCCCATGAGAAATTTGGGTAATTTCTCCAACCGGGATTATAGATGGATGAATATGAATTGTTAGCGGGCCTTGTGAAGGTTGCATTCATATGCTCGGGCAAAGTTTGATGAGCTAAAAAGATGGGACATTTCTCGAATACATGGTTCATAACTTGACAATAAGTACAGCCCGCCGAAAGTGTTGGCCTGACTTGGTTCACTAAGACTAGTTCTTTACTTTCAAGAGATTCCAGTCTTCGCATCACAGCAGTTAGTTTAGCTTCGGTAGCTATGTTTATCTCAATGAAATGGGCACCTCCTTTAGAAGAACTAAGGTCATTAGCCCTAAATTTTTCTGGAATTGGTTCCCATTAGATGGTCTTATCAGCCAAATCTTTATATAATAACCATCCCTTGTCTTCGTTCTTTTTCAAAAATCCTTCTTGGCATGTATTCTAATAGGGTTTTTATTTGATATTCTAATCCATCATAAAGAGCTTAGCAAAGTCGCCATTTCTCTATCCCATGGTGAGGGCATTGCGTAAGGAGGTCCTTAAACGTTCGAAGTACTTTCAAAAAGGTTCATTGGCTGTTTGCTTAAACTGCAAGATACTTTTCCTAATTTGCGCAGTCTTGTGGATGGATAGAATTTCTTTAAGAAGGCTTTGACGAAATTATCCCATGATGATATGGAACCGGCTTCTAGACTGTAGAGCCATTTCTTTGCTAAGTCTTTCAAAGAGAATGGGACAAAGCATAATTTAATGGCATCTACTCCTAGGCTGGGTATTTTTATCATTAGACATACTTCTTCAAATTTCCTTATGAAAAAGTATGCATCATCGAATTTAAATCCATGAAATTTGGGAAGACTGTTAATGTATTGTGATTTTAGCTCAAATTGGTCGTCTCCTACATCGGGCAACTGAATGCAAGATAGAAGAGAGGTCCTAATAGGATAGAACCTATCTTGCAGTGATGGTGGTTGTGCCATGTGTGAATCGGTTTTTTTTTCCGGTGGTGACTGTTCCTAGTTAGTCTAGATGTGACTGGGTCTCTCGACCAAGCTGATATGTACAGTTGACAAACAAGTTCACCCAATCAATCAAGAAAGAGAAAAAATAATCAAAAATCTTAATCTAGGGTAAGCCTGAACCTAGACGACTCCTAACTTTAGACTGTCTTAGGAGGTATATTGCTGACCTTAACTACAAGTTAATCGGCCGGTAGGTGGTAAGATCGGTGGGAGGTTATCTGTCAAAGACGTTCCTTAATTAAGTGACCACCAACCTTCGGCCTTTCGGCCCTTAATCCTCTTCTTAGACACCGATTTGGCGAGAGTTAATTTTGAACAACTTCCTCCTTCAGCCAATCTTCTAATGAGTCCGAGTTAACCTAAGACCAACGTTTAGTCAATTTTTTTTTAGGGTTAGGGTTGTGAGTGCAACGGAGATGATTTGTGGGCCAAGGAAAGGTAATGACGTCCCCACATTATCTTGTTTATGGGTTTTGCCGTTAAAGTGATTTAGTGCACGTGTAAAGCAATAAACAAGTATTCACTCAAAAAAAGCATAAATCAGCCAAGGGTGCTTCCTAGTCTATATGCAATGAGAACGTACCTTATTGTCAGCACTCTTCAACAGAAATTAAGAAAATTTAAATAGACACATGCCTATGATGCAAAAGTCTAAATTTTTTTTTAAGTCAACTAATAGGTTACTATTAATTAATTAGCAGTATATAGGGTGATCACAGAGAAGAATTATCAAAGCACTAAACAGAACTATGCAATTTGCAGCAACCTGCAAAAAATCAGTCAGTAGTTATCTACTATAGCTGCGGAAATACTGCAATTGTCGCGTTTGCACGGCTATTTAGTAGGCTCTGTTATTCTGTCTTCTAGGGCAGAGGCACAGAGTAGCTGTATGTGCTTAGCTGCAGTTATTTTTTCTGATATCAGATCCTACAAATAGAAAGAAGAAAAAGAATAATTAGTTTTTGAGAACATCGTACCGTTCCCTCCCCGGCAACGGCGCCAAAATTTTGATTGAAACAGGAAATTGTATTTAAAATAAAGAAAGAGTTTAAGTTAGAAGTCTTAGTCTCGTTTAATATAACCGTGTAGCAAGGCTAGACGGGTCGATCCACAGGGAAGGATGGAAGCTTTTCGGAACGATTTTCTCTAAAATTGGCTTAGAAGAAAAAGAGATATTGATTGTGAGAATTAGATTTAATCAAGTAAAAGAATTATAGTCTACTAATCATCTACCACAACCAAAGTATTAGTCTAAAAGAGTGAACATCATATTGAATGAAGAATTATTTACCCTAGGTTATTGATTGAGAATCAGTAAGATGAATAAAAATATTGGAACCCTATTAGTATGCACTAATAAAAATTAAACTATAGTTTGTCTTAATTTAAAGCATAGCATAAGAAAAGTCTACTTAAAATTATGCTATCAAAATATTTAAATTGAACCATGAACAATCATTTAAAAAGTGCAACCCAAATTAGTTAAACTTAATTATTGATTCATCTTCAAGAACACCAATTTAATCCTATGGTTTCTAACAAGCATACATGTCATTCAGTTCATCTTTTAAACTAAACTAGGATCGAGATTAGCAAACTATAAGTTTGATTAGTTATTCATATTTTTATTTTTTTATTTTCAATTTTTATTTTGAATAAGAAAAGTTGAAAATTAAAGAAGAAAAACAAATAAGCTAAGCAGAAAACTAAATTGAATTGTAAAGTAAGAAGAGAAAGAAGAATAAAGAACCTTTTTATTGGATGTCACTGACCAATTACAAAGCTCTCCTGCTTCTTCAACAATCTTCTTCTCCAAATAAAAAAACGAAAAATACAAGAAAATTTGAAAAGAAGAAAGATCTAAAGAAAATTTCTAAACTTCAGCTCTGAGATCCCCCTCTTTGTTGCTCTGTAGGGGTATTTATAGGAGATTTAAGACGTAGAGTCCCAGTACAACTCTCTCACGAAACCGTGTTGCCAGATTTATCCTAACGGCCGCGGAAACGTAGCTATAGCCGCATTTTCGAGACAAAAGCGTGGCCAACGGCCACGCGCTTTCTCACGTGGCCTTCTCAGGTCCGTCCATCTGGACGCCTCCTTCTAAATTCTACATTCGGACCCTCTATCTTGAGAATTCAGGATAACTTGGGAAGCAAGTTATCAAAAATTCTAATTTGAAAAGGATTTGGTTCCTTTATCTTTATTTTTAAGTCTTGCTCTCCTTTATCTTTATATTGTAGTGCAAACAACCAGTTTCAAGTAGAAGTCCATCTTTGTTTTAGGATAAGGATCCATCTTATTTTATCCTTCTCCGCCTCTTGATTTGAATAGCAATTAGGAGTCCTATTTATCTTCCCTTCTCCTCCCCTAAATTTTAAATTAATAATTTAAAATCCACGTTTAGATTAGGTTAGATAAGATAGAAGCTTCTAAATTACTAAAACAAATCATGCATGTGGGCTTGTGGGATTTTTGGGCTTTTGGGCTTCAATTGTGCTTCATTTATTTATTCTTTAATTACTCAAGGCTACACAACATTAAACAATAAAACGTTACGTAGCAGTACTTTATAAAGAATATGCAGGGAATATGATGATAAATATGCACTTTTGACTACCTATCATGTATATTTGTGTTTTAGTGAGTTCATGTGTTTGGTTGCGTATTACAGCGATTACGGACTCTCTTGTGTGATCTAAACTAGGTAACAGGAGTTTCTGATTGGTGTTCACTATGGACCCGATAGACTTACAATTCGAAAACCACCCATTAGATGATCTGGAGATCCATACAGGTTCATGCAGTGAAGACTAGACGGCGATTTGGATCCAAAATCACGTCATGTCATGTGAGTGTTTATTCTTATATTATTTCCTTATATACCGTTGTCAATAGGTTTTGTATTTTAATTATATCATTTCATGTGATCATCTAATATATTTTACCAGTATGATTATGAGTATCATTTCATGTGATATCGTGAGTGTATATTTTATTTATATAGTTTATTTGAGTGTTTATCTGCGTCATTTCATGTTGATGTTTGCCACTTTTAACTTTGGACTAGTTATGGTATATCTTACACTGGACTTGATCTTGTAACGACCTAGTTGTGATTAGTGACTCTTCATCTCCAGTATTTTCCAACTGATTTCAGTCAGTAGTTATTCAGTTCTAGTTATCAGTTGTTAGTTATTAGTTGTTCAATTATCAGCTATTACAGACACCATCAGCTGTTGAAGATATTCGGTTACTATTTTATATTAATAATAATTCATATCATTGGTTGTTAATAAAACACCATAACCCGGGGAATAGGAGTAATTTCTTGATGATGCATGTCATAATTTTGGAAGGATTAGGAATACTATACCAAGTTTAGGTTCCACCATGGGGAACCAAGGTAGTACTGGCTACCTAGTTATTCAATTCTCAAATATTAGGGCTATGCCAGGATTATGGCGCCACACCAGTTATTCTTTTGTGTGTGCGCTGTGGCCTTCAGTTATTTGGGCCTTGCGATTTGTCCTAGTTCAGTATCAGGCGTGTTAGACTGTAGTACGGGACATGCACGGTACCCTTTCAAATACATGCACTACATTGGCAGGCAGTTACACTAATGATAATCTTATTTGATATGTGAAAAAATGGTTGTGGTATGGGACACAACTTATATTAGTTAGGTTAATAATAACCAACCAGACAAGTGACATATGCTAGGTCACACATCTTGACATCAGTTTTTTGTTTTGTCAGTGGTATTCTTTTACCTGTAGACTTGTCCATGTTATTATTCAGTTATCTTTTATTTACAATTTATCATATTATTATGTACGCACTGTTTATATGCACGAGCACCTTCCCTTTTCTTACACACTCATTGGGTCATTTTCTGACGACCCTGAATTTGCATGTCCAAATTGGATATTTTATTTCATTGATCAGGTGTTCGTTGAGATCGTACGCTTCGTGAGGAGCCTAGAGTTACCCTCTGCTGGTTACCATATTCTGATCTCTCTTTTATTCCTGCCAATTCCTTATCCTCTATATATCACATCCAGTCAGTATTTCTTTTCCTATTTCATATAAAATCATGTGTGGACATCTATATATGTTATTGCAGTGATCATGATTTATTATAATTTAGATTTATAGCTTGTTCGGGTTACTTAAAACTTAGTTCGTATACGTGAGATATTTTTCTTGTGTATATGTGTCGTTGACTCGCATCGCGTCTCCGCTCTAGCGTATTGGGGAAACAAGGCGTGGCAGGGTTTTCTTAGTATCAGAGCCTAGGTTTTCGACTTGCAATATTGAATTTTGACTTTTAATTTTCGCAAGAAAACCTAGTTCTTACCGGTAACTTGAAATAAGTTATATTTACACTACAATGCATATAATATCGCACTATGATATCGAGTCCACTAGAAAATTTACTGTCCTCACTTTAGAAATCCATTTCTTTGATCCTTCGATCTCCCTGATTACGTCTCTTTATCTAAAGTAATCCGAGTTCAATCTTGATTTATATCCTGTTCTTGATTCTTTTTTTTGTCTCTCTGAAACTGGTCGCTACGTGTTGAAGCCGGGTAGCAGAAGTCAGAGTAGCGCAGCGGAATCGTGGTGTCCCAGAGAAGCGACGTGAAGCTTGGTATTTTCTCCCTTGATTTTGATTCCTTTTATCATTCCCTATCTTATTGAAATTTAGGGACGAAATTTTTGTGAGGTGTATGAAATGTAATATTTCTGGTTAGTATACTATATTTTTTATTTTTTTTCTGAATTTTATTTTACCATACTTATTATTTTATTATTATTATTTAACTTAATTTATAACTTCTTCTTTTTCTGATTATTATTGATATTAATATTCAAATTAATTTAAATATTATATGATAAGTTAGCTTTATGAGTTATCACTATTATTATTTAATATTTTTTATTAATTACTATTACTATCATTATTATTAATTGTTATTATTATGTTTTAGTAGTATTATTATTATTATCTATTATTATAACAAGTAATATTGTTATTAAGTATTATTATATAATATTTCTATTATTGATATTATGATTGTTGTTGCTTCTATTAATTATTACTCTTATTTTTGTTAAATATCATTTTGTATTATTATTATTATTATTATTTTTACCATCAATATTTTGTTATGTTAATTATTATTATTATTATCGGTATTTTTAAATTATTAATATTGCTATTATAAGTTACTAATATTAATAGGGGTTGTTGCTAATATTATTAGTAGTTTTATTGTATTTATTTATTGTTATTATTAGTAGTATTAATTTTTAATAATTGATGATATTATTATTGTTATTACTCTAATATTTATATAGTTGTTGTTATTAATATCATTATTGTTTACTTTTAATTATTGTTTACATGAAATGACTATGGATTTTATTACTACTACAACTTTGATTCTTAGTATTTCATCTTCACCCAATACCCATTACCCTTTAAGCCCACACCCATTATCTTTTGGCCATGATTCCTACCCAAATTCATACCCAACAACCCAATATCTCTCACCGTGTATAATCCATCTCATCCTAAACCTAGCCCTAAATTATTCTCTTCTCTTCTCCACCCCATCATCAGCCGCCAACAGCATCTCCCCATTGTCGTGGCTTCTTCACCCAAGCCCAGCCTACGCAAGCACACCCCCTGCCCATACCCATAGATCTCCACCTCTTCACAGGCCACAACCCTGGCTGAGTCCCCTGGCTTTGCACAACACCCTTGGCCGAGTCCCCATGGCCGACAATCCCTCCAGGCAGCACCACCAGCGCCCTGCCGAGACTCCACCATGGCAGCCCCCTTCCCTCTCTCACAATCAGAGCTCCACCTCCCTTTAGCCATCCACCGTGAGACCCGATCCCACCACCTGTCATGACCATGAGACCCCCTCCCTCTTCATTGTCAAGGTCGCACCCTCATCTGCATCCCCTTCTCCCATGGCAGCTGCCCATGCTCTGTGAGATCTGTTGGAACTCCGCGGCACTCCTGCACCCTCTAGTCGAGCATCACCATCTCCCAGGCCGCCATGGCCTGCGCACTCAACCCCCGAACCCCCGTGGCTTCTCTCCTCCCACGCAACACCCCGGGAGCCCACACGCAGGCCAAGCCCGACGCACCAATCCCCCTATGGTTGCAAACAACCCGGGCTCCCACCACCGATACCCCCCCGAAGCCGTCGATCTTCTCCATAACCTCGGCCTACTCCTCCCCTTCTCCTGTGGCCTCCGCCTTCTCCGACGAGCCCTGCCACCTAACCACTGTGGCCCACGATAACCCCCTCCTTGGTCGTGTGCATGGTGAGTCTTCTTGTCTCTCTCTTTCTCTTTCGTTTGTGTATATTGTGTAATTACTATAATTATTTGTGAGTTTGCTATGTTGTGGCAGTATGGTGTGTTAGGTATAGTGAGTGTGTAGGTTAATATATGGAAGTGTATGTATGTATTAGTATGTAGAGAATTATATGTTGTATGTTAATGTATGTACATATGTGCTTGGGTGTGTGCAATGTGTGAGTTTGTGTGTATTATATGATGTGTGTGTGTGTGGTGTGTGTTTATTAATATGAGTATGTATACATGTGTACCCTTATGTATGTATGTCGGTGTACACGTGTGTATGTGTGCTCGGGTGTATACCAGTGGGTGTATATATTTGTGTTTAAGTGAGTTCATGTGTTTGGTTGCGTGTTACAGCGATTACGGACTCGCTTGTGCGATCCGAACTCGAACACGAGATTCATATTGGTGTTCACTGTGGATCCGATAGACTGGCGATTCGAAGACCGACTTATGAGATGATCTGGAGACCGTACTGGTTCGTACAGTGAACATCAGATGGCGATTCGAACTAAAACCGTCTCATTTCATGTGAGTGTTGTTTCTTATGTATTTCCTTATTTACCGTTAACAATAGGTATTTGTGTTTTACTTATATCATTTTATGTGACCATCTGATATATGTTATCAGTATGATTATGCATCATTTCATGTTATATTAGTGAGTGTACATTTTATTGTATAGTTTGAGAGTTTGTCTGCGCCATTTCATGTGTTGATATTTGTTACTTTTGACTTTAGACTAGTTGTGGTATATCTTACACTAGACTTGATCTTGTAATTGATGTAGTTATGATTAGTGACTTTTTGTCTCCAGTATTCTCTATCTGATATCAGTTAATACCTATTTAGGTGCTAGTTATCAGTTATTCAGTTATCAACTCTTATAGACATCATCAGTTGTTGGAGATTCCCGGTCACTATTTCATTTTAATAATAATTCATATCATTGTTAGTTAATAAAAGCCACCCAACCCGGGGAACAGGGGTAATTGTTTGATGATGCATGTCGTGTATTTTGGAAGGACTAAGTATGGTATACAAAGTTTAGGTTCTACTATGGGAAACCAAGGTAGTACTGGCTACCTAGTTATTCAGTTCTCAGTTATTAGGATTATGACCGGACTACGGCGCCACACTAGTTATTCTTTTGTGCTGGGTTATGGTCTTTAGTTATTAGGGTTATGCCTGGACTACAGTGCCACACCAGTTATTTTTTTGGTAGGGCTATGGTCTTCAGTTATTTGGGTCTTGCGCTCCGTCCTGACTCAGCGTGAGGTTTGTTAGATCGTGATATCGGACATGTACGGTACCTTTCCAAAACACATGCACTACATTGGCAAACAGTTATAACAATGAAAATCTTATTTGATATATAGGAAAACGGCTGTGGTATGGGACACAACCAAGTACTACATTAGTTAGGTTAATAATAACCAAGACATATACTTGGTTACACATCTTGACATCAGTTTTTTTATCAATGGTATTCTTCTACCTGCAAACTTGTCCATGTTATTATTTGTTATCTTTATTTATAGTTTATCATATTATTATTATGTACACACTATTTATATGCACGAGCACCTTCCCTTTTTCTTACCCACTCATTGGGTCGCTTTCTGACAACCCTAGATTTGCATGTCTAGATTGGATGTTTTATTTCATTGATCAGGTGTTCGTTGAGATCGTACGCTTTGCGAGGAGCCTAGAGTTACCGTCTGATGGTTACCGGTATTCTGATCTCTTTTTTATTCCTGTTGATTCCTCATCCTCTATATATCGCATCCAGTCGTTATTTCATTTCCTATTTTATATGACATCTGTGTGGACATCTATATGTGGTATTGCAGTAATCATGATTTATTATAGTTTAGATTTATATCTTGTTCGGATTACTTAAGGCTTAACGCATATATGTAAGATATTTTTCTTGCGCATATGCGTCACCGACTCACGTCGCGTCTCCGATCCAGTGTACTTTGGGAAGCGGGACGCGACGGTTAAACTCTTAATAAGTCCAACGCATGTAGTGTGGAGGGTATAACATCCAATTATAATACCCTTGGAGGACTTATCTACGTGAGAGGAACCGTGATGGCCGCGGTTGGGGAGAGGGCTGACCCTAGAAATCTCACGAGTCCATTATTGTGAGCATGACCTTTAACGCTCAACCTGCTCACTCAATAAATGGAGACTAACTATGTGTGTATTCTATCAATATTTGATAAAAGAGGCTAGTTCTAGGCGTACTCCACTATATCTCTTAAATGGCAATGAATTCACTAAGTAAGGTTTCAGGCGTAGTCCAGCTGTCCCGAATTCACAGTATGATATTGCCTGATTTTATTTGGGTTTTATAATTTGATTTGTTTTATTATGTATTATTGTTATTTGGTTTTATCTTCCCTGAAACTTAAGCTTTTGGGGGGGACTGTTGGAATTTTGAGTTAAAAATTAAATAAAAGCTTTTATTTCAATTTTATTTCATTTATTTACCAAGTCAACTTTGACTAAGTCTCACTAGATCCCACATCAGGTGAGAAAAATCTCTCAACCACGCGATTATGTATTTTTGAATATCTCTTGTGGTTACAATCACTGGGGTGTTTGAAGCCTATAAATAAACCCCTCCCTCCAATACCAAGAGACACAACTCATTTCTCTTCTCATCTTAAAAAAAATCTGAAGCCTACTCTTCGTGAGAATGACTTCAGTATTAAAAGAATTTTTTATTTTTATTTTTCTTGGCAACTTCTTCATTTAAGTAGAGCCTCTGCCTACCGTCTTGGGTTGAGTGCTGGTAATCCGGTAGATTCTTTACCGCTAGGGATAAGGCTGATTCAATGTCTGAATAAGGAGACAGACTTTTGATCCTTTAGGGCAGCGACTTCGCGATTGAATTCCCTAAGTCAGATTCATTTTGTTTTATTTATTTTAAAGTATAATTGTTGTTGCATGTTAGAATAATTATTGTTTTATCTTAAAATAATCTTGTAAGAATAATTGTATGTTTTAAAAAAAAAATTGGTATAAAATTAACCACATCACTTGTGCTCAAGCATCGCGTGAAATTCTTAGGATATAATCACCTAAGAACCTTAATTATCTCCTGTAAATGATGTGATTCTGAATTATCTACGACAAACGTTCTTACTCAACAAGGTCACTTAGTTATCAGATTTGATCACTCAAATCGTTCCACACAGAGGACACTGACCCTTACTTTTGTCTCTCTCTCCGAGTCAAGATGCACGTGTTGTGCATGTGCAAAGGGAGGAGCATTTTCAGAAGGACAAGCTTTTTTTCCCCTTTCAAACCTGTATACATTAGATTTGAGAGATGTAAAGTAGGCTCCGCTCCCTTCTAGACCTGCACATGTGGCTTCCCAAGTGACAGGTCGGTCAGCACGTGGGCTTACGTTGTGGATGTCTTCCATTTGACGAGGGCCAGCCGGCCTCGTGACAAACGCCTTTGGTTTCATTTGGATTTTTGCAGAAGAAAGAATGGGCAATTTTTTAGAAAAAAAATATCATTTTAAAATAATTTTAAAAAAATCAACTTATCTAAAAATTATTTTAAAAATCGATTTCTAGCACGCCATGTCGAAAGTATGTCATTTTTATCATAGGGGAGATCATTGGAAGAATGACTGCAAGTATCGGTAAGAGTAACTAAAAAAAAGAGGCAAGTGGTGGAGACAGACTAGCAAGCGGTGTTGACACCGAAGTAATAATGACTTCTTATGTTGAAGACACCACTTCTCAAGGTAAAAACAGGATATTTGACTCGAGTAATACGGTTCATGTATGTTTCTAGAATGAGCTGTTTAACAACTCCTTAGCTGCAAAGGAAGAAGAGGCTGTTAAGATGGTGGATGGTTCGGCTTGCGCGAGGTAGTTAGCATTGGGACAATGAATGTTACAAAAAGAGATTGGATGGTGCGTGCTGTGAAGGCGGTCCGATATGTCCCAGTGGCACGGTACAATCTAATATCCATAAGGGTGCTCGATGAGGAAGAATGTTAGATCCAGTACAACAAGACATAGTCACAGTTAGCCAAGGAGACAGGATAATCCTAAAAGGAGAGAAGTGTGGAGTGTTATACAATCTGAAAGAAGAAAATTCGGTTCGAAATGGAGTTTCATGGATAAGCTTGGAAAGAAGCTCATCGTGAGATGAAGCTTTAAAAAAGACTACAGCGGGACATGAATTGGGTCAAAATATTGCGAAAAAAAGAAATGAAGCATTCGGGTAAGACTTGAGATGACCCCAACCATGGCGGTAAATCCGTCAAAGGCCCCAGGGAAAATGGGCAAGAGTTAAAGGCTTTACGGTATAGTTATAACCAAAAAAAGAATTAAGGTAGTACTCTAAAATCTCAAGATATTTTACTAAAGGTTTGAAAAGTAAGTCAATTGGAGATTATTAGGATTTGTCTTATTTTCAAGAAGAATGATAGTCAAAGAAAATCCAATTGAGTTGGAGAAGATGATAACTTGAAGCAGAAGAAGCAAATCAAGGTAGAACAGTTTTCTTTTCAGGCGCTACGAATTTTTTTTTTAGAGGAATACGAATAGAATTCAGATTCTATTCAATGAATGTTTGTTTCTAAAGATTGAAAGATTTAGAATTCTTTAAGATCAAGTAGATTAACTCGGATCGATCAAGATTCTTCAAGTATCTAATGACCAAGATCACCTCGTAGTCCTAATAAGAATTATATTGTAAAAACCTATAAATAAAAGTTGGAACCTATTATTATAAATCAATCTCAAGTAAAGGAGATCAGAAGAAGCCAAGAAAAAGAATAGCAAGGTGAATTGCATAGAGAGAAGGTATACTCTTGTAATCTTGCTTCAGATTCAAGGGGAATGTGAATACTTTTATGAGATCAAGAGGTGTTAGATCTTTTTATATCAAGTTTATTAATAAAGCTCTCTCAAGTTCTCTCCCCTGTGAACATAGGTCAATTTTAGGTCGAAGTATGTTAAATTCTTGTGTTATTTCTTATTACTCTTTTGTCTAGGTATTTCTAGTTTGCTTTACAACAAATTTTTTTACAAGTATCATCATATTGTCATGTTTCACAAATGTCGATCCTGAGAGTAATAACTGATATCATAGCACCGATTTTTTATAACACCTCTAACACCTCTGAGGCGGAGAGATGGAGAAGGAGGAAAATAAGGAGAGAGGAGGGAGCCAATTTTTTGGTTTTCTTTATCCGGAGTTGTCAACCATGAAAAAAGAAAAATAACTATAAAAAAACCTTAAATCTCTTTGTTAAGAGTTGACAACCCTATACAAATGAAAAAAATGAAAAGAACTAAATTTCTTATTTAGAGTTGTAAAACCCGAACAAAGAATACAGCTGCATTGTCCCGTCACCAACAAACCAGTAAGTGAAATGTCCCGTCACCGATTGTGTGAATTATTTTTAAAATATATATATATTTTAAAAACTGCCCAAAAAGAAATTGAGATTTGTCGAGACAGTTCAAATGTCAAAGGCGAGAGCAACAGATCTCCCTTCTCAAGAGGTTGGTTGGCGCACTCCTCTGACGTCATCACCACGCCCCTCCCCAGAGCCCCAAATCATGAAGAATACATCAACCAAACTCTTATACGATCCAATAATCTAGAAACGCTACATAATATAATATCCCACAATTTAGAATCTCATCTCTCAAGTTTTCTCGCCCTTTTCTCCTGAATTGATGGGAGCCCCAGCGCCGCAGCTGGGATCCTTCCGCTACGCCTTGGAGCGGAAGAGCAAGGAGAGGCTCCTCCTCCCCTCCTCCCTCAAAGACTCCCACTGGGGCAACCTACACGGCGACTACTTCGACGATGATTTCGAGGACGACGGCCGCGGCTGCTTCCGATGCCGCCGGGGCCTCCGCCGGGCTGCCGGTTGGGTTGGGACGGCTTGGGAGCGGACCAGGGACGCGGTGGTCAGCGGGTACGAGTTCGGGAGATCAGATCCGAGGAAGGTGATCTTCGCGGCGAAGATGGGGCTGGCGCTGACGCTCATGTCTCTGCTCATCTTCCTCAAAGAGCCCTTCAAAGAGGTCAGTCGATACTCTGTCTGGGCTCTTCTCACTGTCGTCGTCGTTTTCGAGTTTAGCATCGGTAATTTTTTCCCACCCCTTCATCTCATGTCTCAGTTTGTTTTTAATTAATAATTGTGCGATTCAATTCTTGCCGTGGTATTCTACTAGAATTCAATAATTTTGGGGCCGTATATGGTCATTGGGGACAAAAAATTTATAATTACTGAAAGAATTCCAGTACCTTTTCAAATTGGATGCAGTACCTGTTTTGTTGTCTTGGTATGTATTTACAAACTAATAGACTAATAGTACATGTAATAGACATCATTTTCTTTTATTCTTGGTTGAGGGCGAAGATAACCAAAAGGCTTGCCGAAGTGTGCCATTGCCTCAGCATAGGTTCACAATTAATATATGAAAGGGGAAAACATAAACGAAATGTTTATGAGAGATAAATCCTACCTCTTTGTCAGTATATAACCCGCTGTCTTAGAAACTAATATAGCATGCCAAGTGTACCTGGACTTCATCGGAAGTATGGTACTGATTGGAAATCAAATTTTGTTTGCTCTTATGATGATAAGGAAATCAAAAGCAGTTAGATTCTAGTTTGTATCCTGTTACTTGATTACCATGGATGGTCAGATAAAAAACATTACCAAGTTATAAACAAATGATTGTATGGTCTAATTTGAGTTATCGGATAATAATTAAGTTAAGGGGAATACCTTAGGTCTCTGACTTGATAAATTAGATAACTAGCGTCTGATTTGTTTTAAATATTTTTACACTCTGAGGACATATACATTCATTTATGACATTTTTGTTAGTTAGATGACGTCTTGCATGAGGACATTTGCACTATTACTATCTAGTTAGCAATATTTGTATAAAGGAGGATCAATCAATTTAGGGAAATACATTTTGTTTGACTAATAAGAATTTTTTAAAGTTTATTTGTGATTCTAAGGGAAAATATATTATATGTATAAATAGTTATGCTATGTCTTAGTGTAGTGCTGTGGTTTATTCCTGGCGGAGTAATTCAAGTACCAAATTATGAGGATTAATGGATGAAATTCAGAGATCAAATCAGAGCTAACACACAGATTTATGTGAAAGCCCGAAAAGAAAAAATCACGGTGCAAGAGAGAGGGTTCCACTATAATTCAGGAGAAAAAATATAATGTGGTACCTGATTTCACGCGTTAGGGTTTCTGGGTTTGATTGATCAACCCCTTCTTGTTGGAGGGGGTCTACTATTTATACAGGTGGGTATCTTATTGGATAAGGGTCAGAGCCAGCTTATAATGAGATATACCCTGATGACTGCCCGAGCATGCTCACAACCTACACGGGTATTCACCCTGACCGACCTCTCTGGGGAGTCTCTTGAAAGATGGAGGCTCCCCCACGTCGGATGCTCGGAGCCAGTCTATATGGGACATACTCTGATGGTCGCCCGAGCAGGCCCATAGCCTATGGGGTCTTCACCCTGAAGGCGACCCCTCGGGGAGCCTCCTGAAAATGGAGGCTTTCTCACGTCGGATGCTCAGAGCCAGCCTATAATGAGATATACCCTGATGGCCGCTGCGAGCAAGGCCACAACCTATACGGTCTTCACCCTGACGGCGACTCCTCGGGGAGCCTCCTAAAAATTAAGGCTCGCCCGTGTCTGATGCTCGAAGCCGTCTATAATGGTATATACCCTAAGGGCCGCCCGACAGGCCAACAGCCTATATAGTCTTCACCCTAACGACGACCCATCGGGGAACCCCTGAAAGATGGAGGCTCGCCCATGCAAAATGCTCGGAGCCAGCCTATAATGGGATATACCCTGATGGTCACCCGAGCAGGCCCACATCCTATATGGGTCTTCACCTGAAGGCGACCCCTCGGGGAGCCTCGTAAAAGATGGAGGCTCGCCCGCGCGGATGCTCGAGCCAACCAACAATGAGACTTGTCCTGACAGCTACTTGAGTAAGTCAACAGTCCACCTTGAGTCATACCCCCGACGACCAACATGGCAACACAACTTCGAAGTTAGTGGCTCCCCACTCAGGTACATGTGCAGGTCTCGGGGGAGCGAACCCCATTCGGAAATTATATTCTAATTGTTCCAACGCCTCGACCAAAACAACTCCTCGAGTAGACGTAACGAGTCAAATCACAATCACAGACAAGGTAAGATCCAAACAATGCTTTCATTAAAATATTCTCTGCTTTATTATAAAGTTTTTTCGATTACATTCATCCACTTACAAGCATGGATACAACTAACATGGATAATACAAATCTTTTATATGTGTGTCCTTCCTGCGAGAAAAAATCATATATCCTAACGACGATCGGAGATGGCCCTTGAACAAGCAATCCATCAGGCCA